>CALNHX010002763.1:0-168585 GCA_940337035.1 Agriotes lineatus | reverse complement strand
GAATAGATCTTGAAGTTGCTTAGCCGATATGTATCTTTAGTTTTGGGTTAATTGTTCAATAAATACATTTTAGAAGGATTTGTTCATTGGGGAGCTTTTAAATAACTTTGCATTTTCCATACATATACATATGCATCCGTATTTATATTTTTAAGGTCCACACTAATTTTTTTATTACATTATTTTACAATATCTTGTTAAGTTTTAGTACAAATAGCTGACACTACATCCCAACCCTGCCAGTGGCCATCTACGACTGTACCAACAAGTTTAGCGCGGCAATGACATCCCCACGAAATATTATTCATGTTAGAGAAAAATACAATTCGACATTCCGTTAGCATCACAACATTTAATATATATACTACTTGCAAATTTACAATTTCACAAAGGGTCAGAATTAAACAAAATAGCACATTTTCCTTATTTAACAATTGAGACAATAAGGCAAAACATTTTCTCCGCCACCCACCTCTCAGAACCCCGAATTCTCTTTTCTCTTAAAAAATACAATGCATCAGTAGAATGTCTCCAAACCGCGATTTTCACACAAATATTGACTTTTAACGTTTTTCTGATAACTATAACGTTTTCCCCATTTTTCAACACGCAAATCCACCTGGGTGGCAAAAGCCCCACATCCCGCATTCTCTAAAAAATACAATCGACCAGTAGAACGTCTCCAAACAGCGAATGTCACAAAAATATTAATTTTGAGTTTTTTTTTTGATAATTATAACGGTTTTCCTAAATTTGCAACCCTAAATCCACTTGAGCTACAAAAGTTTTAGAACCGCACAGATTCATCCACATACTGCCAAAAACAAAATTCGACATTTATTTCTTTGCTCCTGTTTATGCGAACGTCCAATTTACTACAAACGCACCCTCAGCTTCGTACCCCTGTAACTTCGCCCCCGTGCATCACAGACCCAAAAACCAGCCAGTACGATGAGCGTTGGTTCATCCTCTTTCGAACTAGCCCCAAATCACATTTAGATCTTTAAAAAAATATGCGATGTAACAGCACCAAACGCTTTCGTTTCAAGAAAATGGTTTATCCCCCATATTTTCGCCCCCTCGAATCTTACAGTATCACAACCTTGCCAGATAGTTCGCCCTTGACAAAATGACATCAACAACATTCACCTGCAATATGTACAGCTTGCACAAATCGCAAAAACTGTGCATTGTCCAAACGTCACACAAATCGCTAAAAGAGCACCGTCCTAGCGTCACATCTCCAATTCGTTAAACATTTTCAATGTTAATTTATCTTATCACAATAATAAGTCAAACAACTTGACACATTTTTTTGTAAATTGCGATAACATGATCAACAAAATAGAATGCGTGAGTGAGAAAGAGATGACCATACGAAAAAAGTATTTTAGTAGACATGTTTAGCTGACATATGTCATAATTAAAATGAGCGTCAAGCCTACTCGAATATTTGATACTATGTTTATCTCTTTCTTATTCAAGCAATACGTGTTATTTTCTTATTCATGTTATTACATCACGAGTATATATAATTTTAGCCCATTAGTAGATAGTTAAATATTAACTGTAGAAACCCTTGGTGTAGCGTTATGTGCATTTTCCGCTCCAAAGATTTGACCTGGTTGTGGACAGCAATCTTATAATTCAGAAAGTATTTTAAAATGGCTTTTTTCTTAAACTAGCATTGAAAGAGCTACTTTGCCGTACAATTTATTAATCAGAAAGTTGCACTTTGCGGTATTCGTACGGCAAAGTAGTATTTTGCGGTATTCGTACGGAAAAGTGCTACTTTTCCGTACGTTTCCTTAGTTACAACACATATACAACGTTACGTACATAATAATATTACTCTATTTATTTGCTATATACGAGGATAAATTTAGTATTCCGTTTTGTATGGTAGTCTACGAAAAAATATTGTACGAAACTTGAAAGTGGCTTTTCCATACTCGTCTCGAAATTCCGGACTCGGCCTAACGGCCTCTTCCGGAAACATCTCACTCGTACTGAAAAGCTCCACTTTCTATACTTGTTACATAAATTACTATTTATAAAGTACGTTTGAGTCTTTTGAAAATTCTTGTTGATACAAGATTAAATGTTCAGTAGGTTACACTCATAACAGAGGTTTTAAAACACCTGGCTTTATTGGAGTAAAATAAATACAAATAATAGTCATGGTCAACACTACATATACGGACGGGGCCATAATTATACCGTGTGAATAATGTAAGACTATACACTGGCAACTTTATTTTATCATTAATCAATTTACCCATGCTAGTAACAATTGTGGGTTTTGAAATTACAATGAAATAATCCAGTTTCAATTAGTTTCTATAGTCACTGTGCCGTTATTTTGTTTAAAAACACCATGGTCACATTAATAATTAAATTCCCTATGTCTAAGTTTGTATAATTCAGCCATGTACAGTCTTACATTATTCTCACTGTATATAACAGCAATGAGATAACATGAACAACAAAATATAATGCTTGAGTAAGAAAGAGATAACCATACGAAACATTATTTTAGTAGGCATGTTTGGTTGACATCTGTTCTAATTAAAATGAGCGTCAGACCTACTCGAGTATTTGCAACTATGTTTATCTCTTTCTTACTCAAGCAATACGTGTTATATTCTGGTTTTTATGGTAAAAAATGGTAGTGTTACTAAATTAAAGGGAATAATTTTCCGCATCGTTTAGTATTAAAAACCTATTGGATAATGTTAATTGTGCATAAAAATATTAATTTTAAAATTTAGGAATTCCCAAATATAAGTGAGGAAAATATATAAATTTTAAAATTAATATTTTTATGCACAGTTAACATTATCCAATAATTGTTTAATACTAAAGGACGTGGAAAATTATTCTCTTTAACTTAGTACCACTACCATTTTTTTTCCATAAAAAATGGTGAGCAGGAATATGCATAACCGTGATAAGCATATGTTCAGAGGTATGACGAACGACCCGGTATATAATTTTGGCCCCCTCGGTATAATGAAATTTTATCTCCCCTTGAATAAACGAAAATTCTAATTTATTTAATTTTTGTCTAGAATATATCATATATCCTTAGATAACATAATTAAAAATTCTGCCTATTGACCAATTTTGCAAATGCATAAGACGAATTTATGAATTCGGTTAGTGAATTTGACCTCTTTCCTCTATTTGACTCTTATCTTGTAAATACTCAATGATTTTGGTAATATGCAATGATAAGATAAGATATAATAAGCATAGCAGCAAAATGTGGACACAAATAAAATACATGTGAAGACATTTCTAGTTAAAATGATGTGGAAACTAATATATTTGTTGTTATGTTTAATCGTGTCTGCGGAAAATGCCAGAATTCTGGGAGTGTTTCATATACCTAGCTACAGTCATAACATCATTGCGAAGACGTTGCTAACAGGATTGGCTCAGAAAGGACACGAAATAACTATGATAAGCCCTTTTCCACTAAAGAATCCTATGAAGAATTATGAAGATATCTACTTGGAGGAAGTAATAAAGTATAGAGATGGTAATTATCTTTTAGGTGTCTGGTCAAGTTTTTATCATAACGTAGTGTTATTCAGATTAACTTTGTTCTTTACAGAGGGAGTAGTTCAAATATTAATGGAGACTCAGAATGCATCCATATTCACCAAAATGGCAGTAGCTCAGGATATTGTAACGAAAATGGCAGATATTTGTTTAAACAACGGTAACGTTCAACAGTTACTAGCCTCAAAAAAGACATTCGATTTGGTTATAATGGACTGGGTGCTAAACGAAGCTATGCTGGGAATTGCTAACCATTACAAAGCTCCTGTCATAGTTCTCAGCGCCATTGGCTCGTCATTCCTGACCAACAAAATAACAGTAAATTCTGCACCCTACTCTTATGTTCCTAACCCACTGTTAATTGCAAATGATGAAATGACATTTCTTGAAAGGGCGCAGAACACCTTGAGCTTAATAATCGTTGATTTGTATGACCATTTCGCTCGTGAACCCGAGCAAGAACGGCTATTACACAGGCACTTCCCTACAGCACCCTCTATAAAAGACCTGGTTCAAAATATTTCGTTGGTATTTTTAAATTCTCATTTTAGTATCGAAAGTCCCAGACCATACGTTCCCAACATGATACAAATTGCTGGTCTGCAGATACAGGAGCCAAAGGAATTAGAAAAGGATTTGAAGAAGTTTATGGATGAAGCTAAGGAGGGAGTTATATTATTTAGTTTAGGCGGTAACACCAGAAGTGCCGATTTACCTGCAGAGAAACTCAATGGCATTATTAAAACGTTTGAAAAGTTGCCTGTGAAGGTTTTGTGGAAATTTGAAACTGACAGTGTTCCCAAAGTACCATCAAATGTGAAAACTGGAAAGTGGTTTCCGCAACCAGATATTTTAGGTGACTTCTCTTTTTAAGTTTATTGCCTAGTTTTATTTTATATATCAAATATAAAAAAATCTGAAAAATATCTATAAGAATATTCATGTACTCCACATTGCGAAATTAACAAGTGATCTATTTTAAAAAAATCTCTAAGTCACAGAGTAAAGCGTTCCCCTCTAAATAACATTTTTGTAGATCTATAATAACTATTTTCCTACCCCAAAATGTTTATTTTAGCTCATCCGAATTTGAAAATATTTGTTACTCATGGAGGTCTACTGAGTACTACAGAAGCCGTCTATCGTGGGGTTCCTATGGTGGGAATACCATGCTTTGCAGATCAAGAAGTGAATGTGAAAACAAATGTCTATCGTGGTTATTCGGCTATGGTACCACTCGACGATTTAACCGAAGAAAACTTGACAAGAGCCATTAAAGAAGTGTTAGACAATCCTAAGTATGCACTCTTAAAAAGCTATATTTTGGGATCTAATTAAATTTACTTGCATGCAGGTATCGCGAGGCCGTCAAAAAGGCTTCGATGGTATTGAAGGACCAGCCTGTGAAGCAGTTAGATAATGCCGTGTTTTGGGTGGAGTATGTTTTAAGACACCGAGGTGCACCTCATCTACAAACAAGTGCATTCAAGTTGAAATGGTACCAATATTATTTACTGGACGTTATTCTCTTTCTGCTGGGAATCATCAGTATCGCAGTGTTTATTGTATTTAAATTAATTAAATTGGTATGCAGTGCTGCGTGCAGAAAGAAGAAGGAAGTTAAAAGAAAGGCAAGGAAATCTAAACGGGAATAAGTCAAATAATATAAGTTATTCCACACTGGCTTCTAAAGTTGTAAACTCCTATGACTTTAAATTTTACTTTCAATTCCTAGGACCTTAAAGTTCAACTTTTGGATACGACGTTTAACCTACTTATATTTATTATCAACCATTTGTATATATTAAAACTAATAATTCTTTTCATAATTAAACACTCTACACAACTAGAATAAAATAACATTTTGTAATGTAACTTGGTGCCTTAAAGCTTTACTTTTAGTTCTAGATACATAAATAACTATTATTTAAAGTGAAGATATTATACAATAAAATATTAAAAATTATATTTTTGAATGCTTACTAACAAAAATTAATACATAAGGCAAATTTTATTATATAATGTATATTTTAATACTTTTAGTATGTGTGACTAATACTTTTCCCATTTATTCATACTTCATTGACGTGTAAGTTACAATCATATCAAAAATGAAAGAAATTTAGTTAAAAACTGTAAATTTTCTGCTAAATATAGGCTTCGGATGCCAAAAATAAAAACTATGAAACATTTTTAAGAAAAGAGTAGTGGCTACAGTTACAGTACTTGCATTAACTTAAGCAAGGTTTCCTATCTCGTTAGCTGAAACTTCACTTTTATTGTTTGTTGTACAATTTTACATTATGTTGTTTCGTTTTATAATATATTTTATCTTCAGCAGTGCTGTTATAGACTCTTAACCAAATTAATTTTAGTATCGTTAAGAGCTTCATTACCGCACTCTTTTTGTATAAAGAAATACGTTGAACCAGAATTTATTAATGAAGATAAAATATTGAATAATACACGTTTTGCCTATGGCAGTTAACGAGACTCGTTTGATTGCCGCAAAACTCGGCTCACCGCCTCGTTTTTAGCAATCAAACTCGTGTCGTTAAGATGCTCATAATCAAACTTGTATCGTTAATATCTATAACTGAATTGCGTTCTATACACATAGTTCAACTTTTCTCTCGTGGATTATTTGTAATATAACACACTTGTAATATAAATAACTCATATCTAGGATTCTAGGATTGTCATGAGTATTATAACTGCCGCAGATGTTTTGAAATCCGAGCTCGTAGAGCGAGGACTTTAAGACATCTAAGGCTGTTATAATTAATAACATTCGTGGTATGTTCCACAGTTTATCGGTTGCAGTATGGTAATGGTTGCCATGTACGGTAATAGCTATTAACATATCTAGGAATGTTATGAGTATCATAACTGCCGCAGATGTTTTGAAATCCGAGCTCGTAGAGCGAGGATTTTAAAACTTCTAAGGCTGTTATGATTCATAACATCCGTGATTTGTTCAATAGTTTATCGGTTGCTATATGGTTATGGTTGCCATGTAGGGTAATATTCCTTTACCCTACAGATAAGTTATGACCTAGTTACCAGCCTACTTTTGTATATGTAAACAAAGGCTTAATATCCTGAAACCGATAAAGGAATATTACCATTCAGATATAGTTGTGCCTTAGTTATCAGCCTACTTTTGTGTATATAAGCAAAAGCTTAACATCCTGAAACCGGTAAAACGAATTTACTAGCAAAGATAGAAAAAAGGTTATCAAAATGAGTTTTTTAAAATGTGATTTTATATCTAAATACAAAATTTTGGCTAAAATTTTTAAAAAATCCTAAATTTTTAAAACGTATAAACTAAATAAAGATAAATCTCGTCATTTAAGCAAATGTAAAATAACATTTACAGGATTTTTGTCAAAGTAATGTATTAACAGGGGTAGATTAGAGTTTTTAGAAGCCATTTAAATAGCTATTAATTATCAACAGCAATATCCCAAGTGCATTAAAATAGCTGATAAAACTTTGACTTTGTCTTTCAGAATGTTTTGCTAAGAAATGTGTCAAGTAAATTTTCCACTCAACAAGAACCCCGAGTGCGTATCACGAGGGAATTTGGGGCGGAAAATTTACGAGATATATTTCTTAGCAAAACATTCTCACAGAAAATCATCAAAATTTATTCAGGCTAGTTTGTATGCACGCGGGATGTTCGGCGTGATTATTTCCTGAATAAATAGATAAAATTCAGTTGGTGAAACACTTTTAGTAGACTTGTTAAAATTATTCACAAGCGGTTAAATTTTGACGTTTCAATTTTTGTCATTAGTAAATTGACAGAAATCATGGTGATTACCCATTATTATGGATATAAAGGAAATAATCATTGGAGAATACAATTCATTAATTACGTGGCCCTTTCTAAACCAAATGGAAGCATAAAAACCCTTGGATACATGTGTACCACAGCGGTGACACAAAAAATTCTCGTCACCTTATTGTGGTCTGTTCCTACGTAAAAGTGTGAAAATGTTGGTTACCCTGCTGTTTTAATTCTATGTCAGATTCGAAGTTAGCAGGTTACGTTTTCCGCCAGTTTTGACACAAACTGATACAAAACCTAACCTGCTAACCTCGAATTTGGCATAGACTTAAAATTGACAGCATGGTAACCACCATTAACAGTTTTTCAATTCATTTTATTGTCTCACTAAATACACTTGCGGTATGATTAGTAATCGGTGATATTTCTCATTGTAACCGAAGGAGCAAATTCAACTCGTCCTTGTTAAACAAAGAAAGTTATTTTCTGGCCTTGAGAATATTCATTTAGCTAAAACTAACACACGCCAAAAAATCTTGTTGAAATGTTAAATTCTTGAAAAATAGCACATTTTGGATTTTTACAATTTCGATAAACGCCATTTTCTAAGTACAAATCACTCAGTATAACTGATAGGGGCTAAATAGGTTTTCAGACAAGCACAAATTATTGCCGTAAAAGGTTTTTTTGAAAAATCAAAATGAAAATGTTTCCTATTTGATGCCGACTTTTTGACAGTCACTGTATAGTAAACAAGTAAAAATAACTAAGAAATAAACTATTTTGACATAAAATAGGGCATGTGAAGACTCTCCCCTAATTTCAAACGAATTTTCTGGGAAAAAATCATGTCACTGAAAATGCTTTCTCGGATTCCGTGTTTTTTAGGTATACAAGACTTCTCTCGTCTACGCAAAACACTAATAAAGAATGTGCACGAGGTATGAGTAATACGTCGGGCGCCGATGAATACTGGTCCTAATTCTCTGATATCGTATACTCATACACAAGTTGACATCGTCCCGGGACTTCTTTGCTTAATGTTTACTTCGGCACTACTTGCCGAAGTATAATTTTCGACCTCAAAAATTTACAATTCTTATCGCAAAATCATATGAAAGGTGTCATGAAACTACATAACTTTTGTGAAGACAGCAATTTGGAGTAAGGACAGTAGGAAAATTAAGTTTGTGTGGAATATTAATGTAAAGAACTTGAAAGCTTTGGCGACATTGGTTGCTTTTTTCTTTGTGTGTATGTATTTGTCGTAGTAGTAATCATAACTATGGTCGTGATGGGTCGACACAAAGTAATAATTACAGTTGTTACGTTAGCTTCAGCCTAAATGCATATTTTTCACATAAAATAATGTTTTTAAATTTGTCCATGGCTAATACAGTCACAATCAATGCTTGAATCTCACGAATTAGAGAATCGAAAATAATATAAACCCATTCAGCGATGCGCAACGTAGCGTAAACCAGCGCTCGACGCAATCCTACCCCAACTCCCCCTAGAAAATTCCCTATACCGAGAGCTAAGAGAGTATAAAAGGAGAATGCTCGGCTTGCTGAAGGCACTTGAGTCCCAGGATCCCATCCCTCCTAGAACTCCCTAGAACCCCTGTACTTTGTGGAGGCGGAAAGACCCGTCCTGCATGTTAGATTCCTCTGAACTGCCTTTTTTCCCTCTGAAACCGACCCCCCAAGTCCTTGTTTTCCGCCGGAGGCGGATCTCAGTTAGGAGTATTGCTCTGACTGTTCTAATATTAGTTTATTGGTTAAAACTAGTTTCAACTTACCAACACTGATTGATTCACTACCGGAGAGATACACAAACCCCGTATTTGTGGAATTTAAGCACATTTACTAGGCCAAGAAAAGTACACACCGCCATCTCGGCATGCCCTTTCATCGTATATTTTCCAGGCCCCGTTCATTTAAACTGCCCCGATATTTCAGGCAAATTTTACCAAGACCCTACCGGTATACCAGTTTATGTACAGTGGGTTGCAGACCTTCAATGATCATCATGCAAAGCCCACTGTCCACAATAAAATGTTATTTATAATTTTTGTACATTATTATTAAACCAAATTTCAGAATGAATACTATGAACTATTTTCGAATGATATACAATTTTTTTCTACTGTGTTATCTATCTCTATACATTTGAACCGTTAATCGAACCCTGAGCATCTGATTTGCTCGGAGCAAATAGTAAATATTAATAAAAAATATAAAGGAAATTAGTAGAGTATTATACAATAATTCTAATATAAAATATTTCTTCAAAATTGACAATTTTACATTCGATATAAATCCTAAAATATAAAAGACGAACCGAAAAATAGTTGGCGAAAAAGGCTGGTCTGCAATGGTTATTTGAATTATATAGGATAATAATAAAACACTGCTGCAGCATGTGGTTTGAAAATATCACAAATCGTTAAAAACCCTCACCACACAAATATTTAACAACTGCGAAATACGTATTTCGACAGCCACGCTGTCATCATCAGTAGCTACGAAACTTACATAGCAAAATGGCAAAGGTATGCTCGTGACCAAATTAAACAACTAACAGCTGGTTCAAAGACGAAGATATTTTATAAGTATATATTATTTTTATTGCCTTAAAACAACAGTCAAGGTTATAATTAATCGAAGTTAGAGTTAAAAGAGGAGCAGATTGTAGCAGCAACCATCACCTGCTTGAGTCTAAAATTATTTTTTCATTCAGATCCCTAAATAAAATCTGTACTTCAAATAACACTGGCAGAAGCAAGCACCTCATAGCCATTTCAACCACAGTAGGTACAACATACGAAGTTTGCAAGACGACTGCATTAAATTCCTTTATCAGCTGCGGCTGACAAACAAACTGTAGCCGGTACAGGAATATTCGAGACAACAAATTTAGAAGGATCTCAAAATATGTGTACATGAAGCAGCTGAAGAAGCGTTGGGGCAGAAAGTGAGGCTAAATAACTGAATAAATGCTTGAAATAGTAGTGACGAGAGCGAATAAAAAGAAATCATATCGGAAAATTTTTGGCAACGAAGAAACCAGAAGATATGGAGATTTACAGGAAATGGCGGAAAGAAGTTCAAAGGGCTGCAAATAAGGCTAAAACCAGCAATGGAAAGAAGCCTGTGTAGAGATTAACAAATACATAGCTAAGACAAGAGCCAATAATGAATGAAAAGTTCTAAAGATCTTGAGCATACAAAACAATGATAAGTATGGGATAAATATGATGGAATCGCAATAGAACTAATTAAGGCTCGTCATACGTAGTTGTTAGAGTTAATAATGCACCTTTCTTAATAAATGCTTAATGTATGAAGAAGTACCAGCTGAATGGAAAATGGCCAATATCACGCCAATATTTGAAAAATGTAATAAACGGGAATGCAAAAATTACCGCGGAATCAGCGTAACTGGCTCTCTTGCCAGGTTTTATGGACTAGTTATGAATCGAAGACTCTAAGAAGAACCAACTTTATAGAACAAATTGATAGTAACATTAAAATAACAATGGGGTAAGTTAAACAAGATGTTCAAAGTGAATTATAAACTCAAAGAAATTGTTAATTTTATGTCAATAAAAATCATGCTATAGATTAGACAAGTTTTATTGTTTTCAATGGCTCCCGCAATTAAGTTTATTTTTGATCTCCCCCAACGAAATTATTTCTATTATTATTGATTTGTCGACACCTGCCATTGAAAGTTGATTTTATACATGGTTTTTAATGTTGCAAGCGCTTGTTTTCCGTATGTGTGCTGCAAAAACTAAAAGTGTGTTGCAAAGTAGTTTGCCGCACGCTTTTAGGCACTTTCAGCATAGTTTTTTTGACATTCGACAACATATGAAAATTAATATAAAACGTCAAATTGTTTTAAAAGTTTAAATTATGATTTTCGCATTTTTAAGCTTCCTTAGGTCGCAGGAGTAGTCCAAATAGTGTGTATGACTCGTGTTGAAAGACCTTTGTCGAATTTAAACTATCGTTTTCGTTCGACAAAGGTATACTTTTAACACTTGTAATACAAATAACTATTAGCCGATTTAGGATTAACTAAAGTACCGATAACATACACGCGGCTGTAATATGTGTTGCCTACCTACTTGTTACAAACATTGCTTTGCAACAAAGAGCATATAACGTAAAGAGGTTTAACCTAAGAGCGTTTTCATACGGCGCTATAACCATATCATATATCGCAAAGCAATATATGGTTGCCATACCAATAATATATACTTTTAAATGAGGTATTTTCACACATACGCGATACATGGTAACCATAGCGCGATATGGTCTGCACACGCAATATGTTCTACTGAAATCGCAACCATAATGTATCGTCGCGATTGCGTGTCCTATACAAGTACATGCGTGTTTTCACACCACAAGCTGTAAAAAGTAGCGATTCGTCAAGCAACGTTGTCTGAACGGTCAGTTGGCAGTTGCACATAGGAGTGTAAGTAATTGAAAAAATTCTCCTCATGTTGCAGTAACTTGTTGAAGAGCATGTAAAATGCATCCTCCACATACCTTACTTGCAACACTCGGTGGATCCAAAACCTTCGCTGAATTTGTCTTTTTCGTGGCCTCCTTCGTCGATTCAAAATTAATAGCAGTAATTGGCGTCTTGTCTCCATGGTACTTCACGATACACTGTGGCATCACTGCATATTGTGTTTATTTTAAATGGCTACCATGGTCGCTGACTATGGTGCCATGTGAAAACACTTCACCATAAATTGCTCGCGATATATGGTATGGTTATAACGGCGTGTGAAAACCCTCTTATGGCAATAATCGTAAGTGTGTAATATGGGTTGCATAAGCAAATATTTCGTGAGAAAGTGCCAAAATTCGTTGAGACAAGGAACTCTTCTACCTATCCTTGTTTATTTAATCTTTGCTAATGGTGTCTTACCTGCTTTCAGAGAAAATATTTAACATTGTTGCAACATAGTGGCTTGCTCCTATGCGGCAATGACCTTGGAATTACAAGCTTCATTTTCAGGATCACTTAAATTATGATTTCAAATATGACATATACTGATCAATTACGATTTTAATTTGGCGCTTAGGAATCAAAATGATTAGGTCGGGAACGGTAAAAGCTACTTACTTTTTTTTAAACTGAAATAACTCTAATCTCAAACCTACTGGAGTTAACTATCCAAAGGAAGTTAGAGAAGTGGTGACATTAAAACGCAAAGCAAGGAGGAAATGGCATCAAACCCGACAACCTTCAGATAAAACTCAATTAAATCGACTTACTCAGCAACTCACACGCCTAATTGGAAAAATAAAGAATAAAACCTTATCCAATTACCTTGGAAATTTATCTGACTCTCAAGAAAAAGAGTATAGCTTATGGAAAGCAACGAAAAAGTTCCAACGGCCACACATGCAAATTCCAGAGATTAAAAACGGACTGGGTGCCTGGATACGTAGCGATAAAGAAAGGGCGGAAGCCTTTGTTGCCCATTTAGAAGCAGTATGCCAACCTAACGCTTCGAATGACCAAACAGATGAATTGGAGAGCAACAATAATGACCAATCTCCTACTAGGCATATAACAGTTAGTGAGATAACTGAAGAAATCAAATCTAATTTGAACCCAAAACAGGCTCCAGGATTTGAACTCATAACCGTCCGTCTACTTCAAGAACTTCCTGCGAAGGCAATATTAGTCTTAACTCATATATTTAATGCGGCATTAAGATTAAAATATTACCCGCAACTTTGGAAAATATCCCAAATTATTTTAATTCCAAAACCAGGCAAGTCGCCAACAGAGTTGGCCTCATACCGACCAATTAGCTTATTACCGATGATCTCCAAACTATTCGAAAGATTGCTGCTGAAATGAATATATCCATCAATAGAAAATGTAATTCCAAACCACCAGTTCGGTAAGTAGTAATCATTCTACTATTGACCAAGTTTACAGGGCCACATATGTTATAGAAAAATCTCTAGAAGATAGAAAATACTGCGCAGCCGTTTTTCTCGATGTCTCTCAAGCCTTCGACCGCGTATGGCATACAGGGCTAATTAACAAACTAAACATGTTACTACCAAAAAACCTGTGCGAACTACTCAAATCATACCTTTCTGATCGGTACTTCAGAGTTAAACAAGGTGATGCTTTTTCAAGTTTACATCCAATTACAGCTGGAGTTCCACAGGGCAGTGTTTTGCGGCCAGTTCTGTATTTAATATTCACCTGTGATTTACCGACAGACGAAAAAACAGTAACAGCGACGTTTGCTGATGACACCGCCGTGTTGTCCGTCAACGATAATCTAACACAGGCTACGCAACATCTCCAAAGCAGTCTTGACAAAATTCACAGCTGGTGTAGAAAATGGCGAATACAGTTAAACCAAAATAAATCTGTATACATAGTGTTCACCAATAAAAAGCATGAGTATTATCTTGTAACTATAAACAACTCAGTGATACCAAACAAAAAACGGCAAAATACCTTGGTATGAATCTAGATGCACGCCTAACATGGAAGGAACATTGTAAAATCAAAAAGGAACAGTTGAATATAAAAATCAGAGAGATGTATATGCTATTAGGTCGATATTTTCAGCTAACCCTTTAGAACAAGGTTCTAATTTATAAACAGATTTTGAAGCCGATTTGGACTTATGGCATCCAAATATGGGGGTGCGCCAAACAGTGCAATATCGAGATTATTCAGAGATGCCAGAATAAAGTACTTCGTCTAATAGTTAATGCTAACTTGTATGAGCGAAACCAAGATATACATCCATGTTGTTTCCTAAAATTTGTCAGGTATTTTCCACCCTACCTTGATTAGCTAGTTACTTTGGTAAACATACGTCCAGATAAAATTATCTCAAGAAAGGAATCCAAATACAGTACAAAATACATATTAGTTAATTAGTGAACTTCTTCTTCTTCTTCTTCTTAGCCATTATTCATCCATCTTTGGACATAGGCCTCTTCTAATTCTCGCCATCGATCTCTATCTCCAGCCAGTCGTTTCCAACATAATCCTGCAATTTTCTTTAGATCGTCACTCCATCTCATTTGGGGACGTCCTCTTGCTCTTTGTCCCAGATACGGTCTCCATTGTTGGATCATCATGTTCCATCTGTTGTCTTTTTGTCTAATTGTGTGACCTGCAAAGCCCCATTTAAGTTTGGCCACTTTAGCTGTTACATCTTCCACCTTTGTTCGATCTCTTATCCAGGTGTTTCTCTTTTTGTCTGACAATTTTATTCCCAACATCGTCCTTTCCATGGCTCTTTCTGTTTTTGCCAGTTTTTCTATATTTGCTTTTGTGAATGTCCAGGTCTGACACCCGTATGTTAGGATTGGTAGGATACACTGGTTAAAAATTCGACTTCTTAGGTATTGTGGTATCTTGTGGTTCTTGAGGACCCATGACAATTTTCCGAAACCTCCCCATGCCAGCTTAGTTCTTCTAATGATTTCCGCAGTCTGATTTTCACTGTTTAGTTTGATGACTTGTCCCAAATATACGTATTCTTTTACCGTTTCTAGAATGCAGCCGTCTACGTAGTTAACTACCTACCATTAAAATATTTCTGAATTATAGTAATTCCTACCTATCTGACGTCATTCCCCCACTGCAAACGCCGATGCAAGTTTCTACCAAGTGTTATATTAACATAAGAAAAGATTTAAAAAACGAAAGATCCATATGAAAAAAGAGTTATTTTACTGAAACGTAAGAAAAGATTTCAAAAACGAAAGATCCATAAGAAAAGAGAGTTTCTTTAAACTAAAACGTAAGAAAAGATTTAAGATACAAAAGATTCATATGAAAAGCAGTTTTTGTAAAATCGTACTAAAATATGGTCATTTATGCATTAATTTGCGGGCGTAAATAGTGCCGTTTGCGCCCTAAGGCCTAAAAATAATTTGCGGGCGTAAATAATGCCTTTTGCGCCCTAAGGCCTAAAAAACCAGCATCACATTGGCAACCAACAACAATTTGATTTTTGAGAACGAATCGTGCCATTTATTTTTCAAAGCTTTATGGTGGATTTTACAAAAAATCTTGTTTGCATTTCGGGCGTGAACGGCGATTTTGGCCTTTTGGCGTTTTATAAACCTTCGGCCCTTCGGGCCTCTGGCTTATAATTCCGCCGCGGGCCAAAATCGCCTCCTTCACGCCCTTAATACAAAAATAGCTATTTTTTAACTAAAACTTAGGAAAAGATTTAAAAAACGAAAGATCCATATGAAAAGAAATTTTTTTAAACTAAAACGTAAGAAAAGATTTAAGATGCAAAAGATCCATATAAAAACAGTTTTTTTAAACTAAAAGGTAGGAAAATATTTAAAAACAAAAGATCCATATGAAAAAAGAGTTTTTTAACTAAAACGTAAGAAAGATTAAAAAAACAAAAGATCCATATGAAAAAGATAGTTTTTTTTAACTAGAACGTAAGAAAATATTTAAATAACAAAGAATCCATATGAAAAATTAGGTCTTTTACAGGGAAACATAAGAAAGGATTTAAAAAACAAAATATACACATAGAAAAAAAGTTTTTTTTAGGAAAACGTAACAAAAGGTTTGAAAAAACGGAATATACACATGAAAAAAGAGGTTCTTTAATAGGAAAACGTCAAAAAGGATTTAAAAAGCAAAAGAATCACATGAAAAAATAAGTTTTTTACAGGAAAACGTAAGAAAAGATTTGAAAAACGAATTATGTGTACGAACAAAAGACAAAATAGAAAAAGGTTTAAAGTCAGGGATTCTAGTTTAAAAAGAATTAATTAAATTTCCGCAGAGAACAATAAACAGCCGTATGCGTGACAATAAGTCGCGTTGGCGACCAAAAAACTAAGAAGTAGTAGCTGCTCGCGCCCACGAGTTTAAAACCAAATCTAAAAATATCGAGCGCGCCCAAGGTCCGAAAACTGCATGAAATCCAAACGGCCGGATGTTATATACAAGATGAAACACGAAACTCGCCGGCGAATTCCGAGAACTCGGCTGAAGAGAGAGAGAGATAGATAGAGACAGAGAAGAGAGAAACAGAGATCGAACGCTTTTGTTCGAGTAGCAAGGTGCAGCCGATGTACGCGGGTCCGGGGCACTAAAAAGAAAAACGAAATGTGCATGCGCGAGCGACAGAGAAAGAAATACTTCTACGAGCGTTAGGCGAGTAGGTACCGAGTTCGAAGCCGAGTCGGGGCAAGTTTTTTAAAAACCATTCAAGGTGCGTATGTACATACCTAAGCCGTGCTATCTTGAAAACTAAAATTGGGAGTCGTAGGACCTTTCCCTTTGACAAATTCGATAGAATGGGCAACGTTCACTTCAAACAATTTTAAATATCGAGCGGGCCAACGGCCGAAGTCCGAGAATTGCGAAAGATGCGACCGCAAGCAAAACAAACGGCGCCGTATGTTTTAAATCTGGCAACACCGCTAATCGATTTTGCCCAAGCAATCTTTAGAATGGTTTGTTTCTGGAATACGTTGAGAGGATTTTAACTGGTTACTCAGCTGACAGAGGACCTAAAACTGCGATCCTGGTTAGAGCCAGTGTATATAGGAGAGTAGCGCCATTCATTTATCCGTGAAAATGCCGCCATCGCCGCCATTTTTGTTCCCACCAGCAATAACTGATTGAGTTATGTCTAAAATTTTACTTGAAATTGGCAAGACTGTACGTCTATGTCAAATTCGAGGTTAGCAGGTTATATTTTGCGTCAGTTTGTGTCAAAACTGACGCAAAACCTAACCTGCTAACCTCGAATTTGACAGAGACTTACAGTCTTGCCAATTTTAAGTAAAGTTTTGGATTGCCAACAAACGTCACGTTGACTGAATTGTGCTACAAACCTCAAAGTGACGCATATGTCAGAGGAATAAACATGGCGGACGTGGCGGTACTCTCCTATATACACTGGCTCTGATCCTGGTGGACGAGTAAGTTCGCGGTATACGCAGGGGCTGAAGTTCTTCATGTTATATGTTCTTTGATTTGGAATAAAAAGTGATTGAGCTGCGTAGATACTGCATTTTGACATACACCAATTTCAATTGAACCAGTTTAAACGCTGTGATTATACACAGCATAAACAAATGTACACAAAGTTCGTTATTGTAAAAATGTAAAATAGTATTTTGGCATGAAGCTACTTGATTCATGAGTTTTTGCATTATGTTGATTTGAATAATTTTATTGTAGCCATCTTTTTACATATTAAATTTAATTTTTTAAGGTAGCTTGAAATAATTATTAAGGAAGCTGCAGTGCTCTATTTAGTTTTGGCCTGAAGGCGGTTCAAATGCACTCAAAAGCACGATTTCGATAATTATACCTCTGCATCTAATAAAACATAAAGTTTACTTTAAAATCTTATAAAACCATAGATTCAGTGGACAAAGTTCTTTGGAAATACATTCATCAAGTTTGTCATACAGGATAGGCTTAAGTACCACAGTAAATTATGCAACTGCAAATGATGGAGTTTACAAGTTGCAAAAGTATGTATAAGTATAATGAGAAATATTTTATTAAATCCGTGTTGAATTAACAACTAACACTGATGACACATTTCACAGCACAGATTGGTTAACAAACTTCATAAGTTAGTTACATTATCTGCTATTTATAGCAGTGTTATTGACATAAGTAGATGTGTGCGAACGACAAGACAGTCATGGCCAATCTGCTATAATTTCGTCTAAAAACTGGTTATTATGTCACACCAGAAATAGAGGAAACTGCGCAGGTACAAGTTCCAGACTTTGATTATAAGCCATGTGCAAGATAAATTCGAATATATAACTTCATACGCCTAGTGGCGGTAATTACTGATTGTGCAAAGGTTTATATTGCGGTATGTTAGTGTTTGCGGTATCGAACCTGAATTAAATTATCGTTGACTCATTGGTGCTACACGCTATTGACATATTTCAAGATCTAATTTTATAAATGTTTGCTCGATTAATACGTGTGTCCAAGATAAGGAGGGCCAGTATGGGGATCTCGGTAATGGTAAGAGATACAAATTTGGTTAAATGGGAAGAAAGTTGCGCAATTAAAGGACTAAAAAAATGACGTCCAGAAATCCTTGATATGATTTTTCGTTTTTAAATTATCTCAAAAAAAACCGAATTTTTGGATTTTCTTTTTTATTTTTTTCTGGCGTTAATATTAAAGTTAGAGCGAAACTGATTAAACTTCTTTATAGCAACTTTTAGTGGACTTAATGATTACGTTATCAATTTTTTTATCCGACGTTTCGTCTTCGAGAAACCATCATCAACTTCATTTTTTTAATTACGGTCCTGGTTTTTTGATGCCAAATTTGCAAAGCCCTTGTTACTATGAATTCAACAATGTACCACATATTATGATTTAATTACGTTTCGAGCTTTTTTCAGATCATCATCAGAAAATTTTTTAGATACGGGCCTGCATTTCTCATAATTTTGTAAAAATAAGTAAGATAGGCGTTTTTAGATGCCGTTAAAATATTAAAATGCACATCATAATATCATAATTCTGATACATTAATTTAATAAGCAACCAATAACTATTAACAATAAACAAAAAAGAAATGAACAAAAGATAGACAGAAAGAATAACAAAACGAACATCGAAACCATTTAATAGGTATTAAAGTTACAGAAGGTATTCAAAAAGGTTGCCATCATTCTCTATGCATAAATAACATCTTCTAACTGTAGAATCTAAAACATTATTCAGCAATACTGGCGTTATACTTTGAAAGGCTTCAAGAACCAATCTTCTAAGTTCTTCTTCTATTTCAAAACGTTAAATACCTATTACATTGTTTCAAGTCTTTCAAGGCTCGTTTTCTCATTCTTTTTGCCTATCTTTTGTTCATATATTTGTTGTTTATTAGTAGCTTCAGCGTACTTATGCGAACGTTTTGTCCGTCCGTCCGTCCGTCCGTCCGTCCGTCCGTCTGTCTGGATCGCCTGTAACTTTCGAACGGCTACAGATATCGAAATTTTGAAAGGGGGCAAAGTTGTTGCTAAGGTCCCGAGCACCTTCATGCGCTATTTGGTTTTGGCGAAAGTGGCGATTTTCTACTTTGCAAAATTTCTAAGCATTGTAGCACAGTGGCGGCTTGTCCACTTGGCGCCATCTACAGAAGTTCGGTGGTCACGTTTTGAACTACACATTCTGGGTGCACTATAATACTTAATGTTTTCGCAGTGCTGAAGCTACTCTTTAGACCTGTAGTTGAGCAGTTTATTGTTAATAGTTATTGGTTGCTTATTAAATTAATGTATCAGAATTATGACATTATGATGTGCATTTTAATATTTTAACGGCATGTAAAACGGCCTAACTTACTGTATTAACTTATTTTTACAAAATTATGAGAAATGCAGGTCCGTATCTAAAAAATTTTCTGATGATGATCAGAAAAAAGCTCGAAACGTAATTAAATCATAATATGTGGTACATTGTTGAATTCAGAGTAACAAGGGCTTTGCAAATTTGGCATAAAAAAACCAGGACCGTATTTAAAAAAATGAAGTTGATGATGGTTTCTCGAAGACGAAACGTCGGATAAAAAAATTAATAACGTAATCACTAAGTCGACTAAAAGTTGTTGAAAGAAGTTTAATCAGTTTCGCTCTAACTTTAATATTAACGCCAGAAAAAAATAAAAAATAAAATCCAAAAATTCGTTTTTTTTGAGATAATTTAAAAACGAAAAATCATATCAAGGATTTTTGGACGTCATTTTTTTAGTCCTTTAATTGCGCAACTTTCTTCCCATTTAACCCAATTTGTATCTCTTACCATTACCGAGATCCCCATACTGGCCCTCCTTATCTTGGACACACTGTATATCATTACTTTCTTAATAACGAAACAAATTCGTTGATAGTTTTAATTCTTTTCTAACACAATATGTTATGAATTGTTGATAATTAGATAATTTTCCAATTTTCAGGAATTAAACCTGAATACAGTTCACCAGTTCTTGTTTATCGAGTTTTGAGTAAGATAAAAGTAAGAACTATAGATGACTTTAAATTGTACTTCTTAAACTATATTTTTTAAATTATAGAAAAGGCCTATTACTTTATTATGGCATTGAAAGCGTCGATCTTATTTTTTCTATGCATTTTCGTCAATGTGGAAAGCGCTAATATCTTGGGACTATTCCACCTGCCCAGCTTTAGTCACAATATCGTTGGAAAAACCCTTTCAAAAGCACTCGCTGAGAGAGGACACCATGTAACAATGCTAAGCCCATTTCCATTAAAAACTCCAATGAAAAATTATGAAGACATATATCTTGAAGAAGTAGTAAAATTCAAAGAAAGTAAGTAATATTTTGTTAATATGATAGTTATATACAGTAGAGAGTGTTTTAAAATGTACAGCTAAATGTTCACTTGTTTGAGTATGACTATTCAAGACTATAACATATAAGCCAATTATATTGCAGACATTTGCTTTTTTCAACGAATAACAGCAGTATATCACTGAATATTGGGCACCATGCAAAATATTCACAAAACAATGTACGTACTCAAAAAATAAATTGCCTTGTTGTGAAATATCGCTTAGCAACGATGTTCTGTCTTTAGCGATATCGCTAGGTTACGTAAAACGAAACACTAACAAACTGTGTAAACAAAGTTGGGCTTACATTAAAAAATTTTAAATGCGTTTTGGAAGTATTCTGCTGAATTTAATTGAGAATGAATATTAATTGTTGGATTATTTTTCAATAAAATTAATCGTTATGTATTAATATTGTTAAATAGTCGTTCCAAATACCACTCGGAGTGGATATATTTTTTTAAAAATATTTTGCAATTCCATAGAGATTATTGCAAATTTCACTCAACAAAATCACACTTAAATGTCGCTCGCCTTCGGCTCGTGACATTTTTGATATGATTTTGCTTCGTGAAGTTTAAACGCAATAATTTACATGGAAACGGAAAAATATTTGTCAAAAATATATCCACTACTTGTGGTATTACCCTTGATAATATAATCAATCAGGAACGTCTCTAGTTTTTCTGCCGCCGGGGTGCAAAGTCTCAGGTGCCGCCCCCTCTTATTTCTTATTGTAGATATTTCACTTTAATTAGCTTGCTAACAATGGAAACACTAATAGTATTTTTCTGTAGAATAATATTAACTTTGTCCATTTCGTCCATTTATTATTCTATAGTACTAACTTCCTGATAAGATGGTTTTTTAAATGTTTTCAATGCGTTTCTTTTTGCTCCGGAGTACGTTTCTTTATTTTTCTTTAGTTTTAAAGCTTCTAAAAACTTTGGCAACTCTTTGAACACCGTAGATATAGCTTGTATTTTTTATGACAATTGAGTATTACAATGCTTTTTTAACGAAACTGTTACATTCAACATAATTCTATCGCACGTTTTAGATGACGAAAACGATACAAATAAATATTAAACAATACCGACAACCGTTACTAAATTTTTTGTGATACGCTTGCAGTGTGAACTTCTACCAAGTTTAAAGTGTGTGAACAACAAGGTAAAAATAAACAAATTTATTCACTTCGATAATTCGGACTTGCACTGTTTTATATCGTGTTTAAAAAAAAAGCAGCATGCCACGATCAAATTGAAGTTTTCCATAACTTGATAGATACCCATTGAAGCAAATGAACTAAATTACATCTTGATTTTGAATTATTTTCCTAAAAATATACAAAACACACAGTGACAAATGTTTTCATAAACAATATGCAATCTGTCATTCACCTACAGACTTAAGTTAAGACATGATTAGATTTTCTATCTTTCTTTCCAAGGCCTACCCTAAATGAGTTTTTTTAACAGACTTTACAATGTGTTGAAAAAATTACATAAAGGTTGGCAATGAAAAACAAAAGTGATGTCAATAGCAAACTTTAGAATTTCCTAACACGAAATCAGCTTTATAATATATATACTTATTACAACAGGAGTGGAGCCAATTCAGTGACGTACACTGGGAAGCGGTTCGAGGGGCTAAAGCCCTCCCCCGAATTCTAATAATAAATAAAATCATCTCTTATTTGTATACACTGACAATTAGTAATTCAACTATGTGTAGACTATAGTTCCATCTATGTAAATTTTTACACTTTTCGTTAAAAGAGTGTAGATTTATTCCAATATTTGGTTCAAACAAAAAAAAAATAAATATATGTCCTAAAATCATTTATTTCAGATGTATACTTGAACAAAGGATTAAGATAACAATTCGTTTTTAAATCATTTAGATTTAGTAGGCTGGTGTTTTGTTTTCATTATTTGTTTGTTTTACTTACAACTGCCAGAATTATTATGAGTGACTCAGAGAAAAGAGATCACTTCCAACAGTTATTATACATTTTATTTAAAAAGAGAAGAGACAAAAAAAAGATAAACCCGAAATAATTTATTTTGGAACGCATGCTTATAATTTTTCCCTTTTTACTATAGACCAACTCCCACATATTGTATGCAAACAAAAAACATATATTGGAAGTGAACACCAACCTACTAAATCTTTAATGTTTGAAAAACGAATTGCTATATTTAATTCTTTGATCAAGGATATCTTTGAAATGATTGTTTCGAGTACATTCATTAGAGTTCTTTTTATATTTTTTGACGTAGAATAACCCATTATATTTATTCTGTGCAATTTTCAAACACTCCTCCCGAAAGAAAATCCTGGCTACGTCACTGTGCCAATTAGTGAATTCCGAAGCTTGCTGTTGGCATTGCTTTTATTTTCCATGTCCAACCCCTATGTAATTTTTTTTTAAACACATGGTATTTGACTGCCATATTTGCACGATTATCATATCATTGTGATTTACAAGATTGTGGGTTCTGGAGCCAGTCCATCTCAGGTTTTTTGTTTTGATTCAATAAAATCAGGAAACCGTTCTACAACAGTTTGAGTAATTTCTTCTTTGCAAGCTGCATCAGAAGTACAGTCAAAAGTAACCGAAACGTACTTGGTTTTATGAATTTAATTCGAAATTATTTCTTTACTTCATTAGAAAGGTTTGGCACATGATTTTGAATATTATTTGAAAAGTCAAATATATGTCTTTCTGGTTGGCAACTGCTTCCACATGACAAAGTACTTCTGGGTCATATTTTTAAAGTAACTTATTATTTTTTTAACTAGTATTTAATTTAAAAAAACCGCAATATGTAATGTTCACCTCTTTCGAGGACCCTCTTAATGTCAGATTGTTCTCAGCTCAATAAAGAATGGTATTTATTATACTGCTCTTAATATGTTTCGCCGTTTGAATTTTTTGTCTGAATATTTTTTCAAATATAGAATCTATTAGTTGACCTGATTTCTATGGCTTTTCAAGTTCTTTACTCGTGTACAGGGTGTCTACAAATTGGCGCAAAAGCTCCAGGTAGCGATATTCCTTGTTCAATTCTGAGTCGAAAATCTTAATACGAAAATGTTGGATTGGTCTTCATGAGTCCTCACGAGCGGTAGATAAAAACAATTATTTTTTCAGGTAAAGTACCCCTTCTGTTTTAAATACACCAACCAAATGCCATCAGGAATAATTGTTCAAAATGTAAAACTATGGTCTCATGCAAAATTTCGGAAATATTGGCTTACTTTTATGATACCATGTTTCACAAAAGTACTTCATCTAATGCACACGGCTTCATAACAGTACATCGATATATCTGAAATTTTGCATAAAACCATAGTTTTACATTTTGAACAACTCTTCCTGATGTCATTTGGTCGTATTTAAAACAGAAGGGGTACTTTACCTGAACAATCCAACATTTTCGTATTAAGATTTTCGACTCAGAATTGTACAAGGAATATCGCTACCTGGAGCTTATGAGCTAATTTGTATACACCCTGTATATGGATTCCTGTGTTTAAGGAAAATCTGCTGGCAGGAAATTTAGGATTTAAATTTTTCCTGTTTAAAAGCCACTATATGGATTAGCTAACTTTCGTAAAAGCTTCCAAATCTTCTCTTATATATATTTCTAAAAGTCCTGACTGACTGACTCATCAACGCCCAGCCCAAACCCTTGGACCTAGAAAGCTGAAATTTTGCACAGAGGTTTCCTTTATGATGTATACAAGGAATAAGGAAGGATATTTTGAAATTCAACCCCTAAAGGGGTAAAATGGGGGTTCCAATTTTGTATGGAAAAATAATATTAAATAGACATTTCGACTTGAAACTTCGTAGGAGTACTCCTAAAAACAAATAAGCAAACACGTATTTCGTGATTTTCCGAAAATCAACCCCTTAGGGGGTGAAATGGGGTAAGTAAGCCTAAAATCGATATGGGTGTCGTTATTGAGGTTTATTGGGACGTTGATTGCGAAAATGGCATTTATTTTTAAGTCCAAGACGGTGAACATGACATAAGGGAAGAAACGGAACGGGACGGACTGGACGGGACGGGACTGAGCGGGACGGGACTGGACGGGAAGGGAAGGGACGGAACGGGACGGGACGGGACGGGGCAAAGCGGGACGGGGCGGGGCGGGGCGGGACGGACGGGACGGAAAGGGAAGGAAAAAGATGGGATGGAAGGGGAGGGGATGGGATGGAAGAGAAGGGGCGGGACGGGACGGGAAGGGACGGGACTGGACGGGAGGGAAAGGGGCGGGACCGGACGGGAAGGGTCGAGACGGGGCGGGGCGGGGCGGAACATTATTTAATACACAAATAACGAACCTCGCGCGAACGAAGTCGCGGGTAAAAGCTAGTAGTAAATATGCAACGCAAAATAATGATACAGATGCCAACAATAGCTCTGGACGCCGGTGACTACACGCGATCGCGTTATCTCATTGGTTACGACGCTTTATCTTCACCAATAACGTTGGAGGAGAACTCTTAATTTCGAATTTGAAAAAATCAGTTATGTAACCAAGACCTGTTGCCGCCCCTAGAGCTTGTCGGCCGGCTGCCGTGCACCCCTTGCAGCCCAGCTTAAGACGGCCCTGTAAGCAAATCAACGCGTTACGATTAGAAGTAGATAAGCGTATGTTCTCACACAAATATTTATATATACAACTTGCTATAATTTCCACAGCCTTGGATTGAAAACCTGCAATGTCATAGATTACTCGACAGATTTCTGAAGAGCGCAGCTGACTACAACATGACAACGTATCTCCGGGTCATGATTCGAATTGACTTAATAGACTTTAATAAAAAAAACGCAATATTTAATGTTAACCTCTTTCGAGGACCCGCTCAATATGAGATTGTTCACAGCAGAATAAAGAATATTTTTCTCCAACCACACGAATAAGACGCCATATTGTCGAATAATTTTATATAAAAAGTAACGCATTTCGGGATGTTCACCAATTACCTTAGCAACTGTATACTTTTCGATTCATATTTGCACTAGTACAAAAATGGACACAAGATAGGGTTTTACATTGTAAATTTTAAATAAAACACAAACGCTTCGTCAATATTCGGCAATCGCCGTCGTTGTTGTTTAATTTCTCCGTATAGTAATTGTTTATTTGCTCCATGACAGATCTACAATATAATCTACAATGTTTGATTCTAAATAATAAGTCATATTAAAGAATTTATGAGTAGTTGGAGAAAAAATAGTATGTTTCATTCGCACAAAAAATGCGTTTTCGGGACGCGTAAGACTCGCCGGACTCCGCTGCGCTTCGTCGGGTGATCTGTCTTACTTGTCCCGAAATCATGCATTTTTTGTACTAATGAAACAAATAACTATTATTATACTGATCTTAATATGTTTCGCCATTTTTTTTGTTTCAATATTTTTTACAAATTCAGAGGCTATTAGTTGACCTGATTTCTATAGCTTTTCAAGTTCTTTCCTCGTATATGTATATGGAGTCCTGTGTTGAAGGAAAATCTCATATTAGGGTATTTTGGGATTTATTTTTTTCCAGTTTAAACGCCGCTATCTGGATCAGCTAACTTTGAACAGCGGTTGTGAAAGCTTCCAAATAGTAAACATGCAACGCAAAATAATAATACACAAGCCCACCATAGCGTGACGACACGCGATCACGTTATTTCATTGGTTACGACGCTTTATCTTCACCAATAGCGTTAGAGGAGAATTCTTAATTTCGAATTTGAAATAATCAGTTATGCAACCAAGGCCTGTTGCCGCCTCTAGTCTGCCGTCTGAGTGCCGTGCACCATTTGTACTCCCGCTTAAAACGGCCCTGTACTCAAACACCTTTCTAATCGTCATGCTACGATTAGAAGTAGATAAGCCTAAGTTCTCGCACAAATTGCAAATGTATACAACTTGCTATAATTTTCACACCCTTGGACTGAAAACCTGCAATGTCATAGATTACTCGACAGGTTTCTGATTCTGAACAGCACAGCTGACTACTCATTACTTAAGTTTTTCAGTTGTTGCTTTACTTAGATAATATTCTTTCTTATAACACAATTCTGTATAGTCTCAAAATATGAATAAGGCGTTCAAATATACAGATTGTCCGAAATCAGTTTTGAACATAGGAAATTAATGAGTGCAACAAGGAAGACATAAACAAAATGAGTAGCAGGACAAAGATAGAACGTAATCATGACTAGCTAAATTTTAAACTAAAATTAAGTCAATGAAACAAAAACACTTCTGTCAAATATTTTATCTGTCATCAAGAGTATAAAGTGAGGTTTACATAATTAAAATAATTATCTGAATAGTAAACAATAGTATATTTAAACCTCACCTTATACTCTTAACAACAGCTAAAATATTTGACAGAAGTGTTTGTTTGTTTCATTGACTTAATTTTAGTTTAAAAATTTAGCTAGCCATGATTACGTTTTGTCTTTGTCCTACTACTAATTTTGTTTATGTTTTCCTTGTCGCACTCATTAATTTCCTATGTTCAAAGCGGATTTCGGACAACCTGTATGTACTTTATGTATTCGTAATTTATATCACATTTCCAATTTTTCCATTAAATGTAACACGTTTTGGTTTGGACATCACTTATAAACAGCTATGCTGATATGATATTAACATTGTAGAGTAGTTTTGCCTCTTTTAATTGAAAATAAATAAATTAATATTTTTTCTGAAAATCTTCATATTTTTGCGTTTCATCAGTACAGTTTTCATATACATTTCTTAGTTCTCAACTCTCCCATGCTTTTTACTTCCCTCGTCTGAAAGGCGAAGGAAGTATTGTAATCACGAAAAAATTACCTTACGAGATTTCTTCAGATCTTCACGTTGCAGGGTCCCTAGATGACGAAAAACAGGCTTTTTCAATTCCGTCTGTTTGTCTGTCTGTCTGTCTTTCTGTTGGCGGTATAACTCAAAAACTATTTGTTGGAGGAAGATGATATTTTGCATACACATTATATATATATATATATATATATATATATATATATATATATACCGATGGGGCCACAATTATATATAACAGCAATGAGTTAACATGAACAAGAAAACAACTCGTATTGCTTGAGTAAGAAAGAGATAAACATAGTAGCAAATATTCAAGAAGGCTCGACACTTAATTTAATTATGACATTTGTCAACTAAACATGCCTACTAAAATAATTTCTTCGTATGGCCATCTCTTTCTTAGTCACGCATTCTATTTTGTTATTCATGTTATCTCATTGCTGTTATATACCGATGGGGCCACAATTATATATAACAGCAATGAGATAACATGAACAACAAAATAAAATGCTTGAGTAAGAAAGAGATGACCATACAATAAAATTATTTAGTAGCACAATTAGTTGACATATGTCATAATTAAAATAAGCTTCAAGCCTACTCGTAGATTTCCTACTATATTTATCTCTTTCTTACTCAAGCAATATGTGTTATCTTCTTATTCATGTTAACTCATTGCTGTTATATATAATTGTGGCCCCATCGGTATAATTGTGGCCCCATCCGTATATTGCTATATAGCCCCTATTTAGGAAACTATGCCTTCAACGTATTTCTTTTATATTACAATAATATTTACTATAATCAAGACCTCTTATCTCTTCGGGCTGGGTTCATCAAATCTAGTATGCTATTTACTGTAGCAATGAAACTTTATAACCTCAAATTCTTTGAATTAATTTAATGTTTAAATGTCAAAGTTTACTTTTCAAATTTTCTCCACCAAGGTATACTGACACTTGTGCTTTTACATTTGACGTTTACTATTTATTGACTCTACTATATAATTATTGCTTCAGTTTTTGTTATTTACTTTCAAATTGACAGTATTCAAAACTTCAATGTCAACTTAATCTAACAAACCTGTTTTCTATGGCTTATGTCTTTACCACGAACAACACTCACCACTAACGCCTTTCTTGAACAGATTACAACATCCCAAAACACCCAACAGCTATCCCTTCCTTGGTCCTGTCAACTGATGCTATCTCCAAACTCCTGCTTCTGCTAGTCTTAGATGTCACAACAAGCTCTTGCGTTTTTGCCCTGCAATTTACTGAAAAAGAACACTTTTCCTAGCTGCTACTGCTCTTTCTGGTACAACCATCACAGCTATTGGCTCCTCTTGTATGTCTGCACCATTAAACAAATTCTTATGAATGTCCTACTTGCTCGTTCACGTCCAAACAATTTCTCTACTTCCAAAATCTCGTCCTGGTCACTGCTGCAGTCCACCGTCCTACTATCTGGTACTGGCAACCCTTATATCTGCTCTTCACACGAAATATTGTCCTGGTAAGTTACTCTCCTTGGCTCAAACTCGATGCACCAAGTATCTTTCCAATTTCTCACACAACCAATATGAAATTTCTTATTATTATTTGTAGTTTAATACAATAAATTCATTTTCCATCAATAACTATTAATTCTTGTAAACCAATGTTACAATAACTGTATATCTTTGCTTCTTGAAACTATTCACAATACCATATTGTATTAAAACAATTTATGCAGAAATTCAATTTAATTTCAATATTTAATTTTTCAGAATTTTTTTTACATCTGCATTTATGAGTACTTATTAGTTAACTGTTTTATAAACAAACTTTTTTTATCTACTAGTAACCATTATTTATGCACACTATTTAATTAATTTAAATAATAATAACAATACATCATTTTCTTAACAAACACAATTGTCGATGTAACCTTAGTTTGAATTTAATTTCCTTAATTATTAATTTCAATGTATTCAAATCAGTCTACCAGTATTTTATGACTCCCAACCAGAGTTGATTTTCATTAATTAATGTTAAAATTTTATATCTATTAAGACTCAATTTCTGTAACTGTCCAAATTTATTCGTTCAATTTTCAACATTCCTTTATTATGATCTCTGTCCATATCATGTATCATAACTATATATATATATATATATATATATACCTGGAATGAAACCGGTACAATATCAGACCAATATATACAGGGTGAGCACCTTAAAAGAATTGTTTATTTTCGCGTTAATTTTGAAATAGAATTATGCAATAATTTTCACATAGGTTAGGCTTTACACTTGCCGAAAATAGAACTCAACAGATACAGGATAATGTCACAAAAGGGTCGAAACGTTTCAACAATAAGACCTTTCTGTTCAAGAGAGGTCCGCGCTGCACTCTTTCCAATGTTTCGATGGAGCAGATGAAAAATCAATGTAGTTACGATCTGCTTCGCAGATGCAGCGCAGTTCAAATCCCCCAGCGGGCTACATTTTTTTATTTGAAAAAGTATTTAATGTATTAGAAACGTGAAGATATTTTTACTCCTAACTTAATTTGATTTTTAAAATTATTTAGTGTCACAATGTCGTCGAGGGAAGTTCTGTGTAAAGCCTTTTACAGATTTTTTGTATTAATTTTTCCATGCATTAAACCGTATTTTTAGATTTTATATTAACTCCGATGCATCTTTCATCTGTCTAATTTTGTTTCAAAGACTATTATATTCTAGCTATGATTATATCCATTTAATTACGTTCTAGCATAGTCTGACCTGGTAAGCCCGACTTATATAAGTCACATCAATTTTTCACTTATAATTACACGAGAGCTTTTTTTTGTCGAAGTAAACTTGACATTTTAATGAGAACTTCTTTGCTTGGCAGTTTTTTGAGTTGAATTGCCTAAAGGCAAAGAAACTCGAATTATAAATGTTAAGTTTACTTCGATAAAAAAAAAAGCGTGAGTGTAATTCGGCACGACAATTTAATGAATACATATTTAATTTACATATTAGGTAATTTAGAAGTCACTAAATTAACAAACAAGGCGAAAATTATTTTATTTATTTTAACGGAAAGTACAGTTGTTAAAAACACAATTGTTATATACAAATTGATTTTCAGAACCTTCTTGTTTTTTGCTTATAGTTTGCTGCATGCTTGTATTTTCAGTAATAGTTGTAGTGGTAGTACGAATGGAATTTATGATTTTAGTATGGTGTTCTTGATCTAACTGAAGGTACGGCTTTAATGACGACGGATTGCTATGTCCTGTAATTTTCACTAATTTTTGTTCACCAATACCACTCCTGGACAATTCAGTTACGGCAGCAGCTCGATTGGAATGGTTCGTAATTTTTACTCGTTTGACATCAAGTCCAATATTTTTCGCCGAAGATTTGGTCCATTTAGATAGTTCGTTTATTCCAATAGGAGAATTTTTATACCATCCTTTCGAATTCGTTTTTTGCCAGAAAGGATTTGGCGTTAAAAAAAACTTTTCACATGTGATATGGTTTTCACGTTTTTTTATAATTTGTTTGAACAATCTTACTGGACATATATTGTCTTCCTTGGTGTTTGCAACCAGCCATTTACTGTCGGCCAATCTTTGCTTTCCCCCTTGCTCTGTTTTTGAAAATACTGGATTATATTCAATCCTTCCGGTCTCTTGTCCAGTGTTGTCTGTCTCTATTTTAAAATGGAATATCTTACAGTTTGCTGCTTCTCCACCTCTCCAGGCTAATTCATAGGCGGCAATGTGGTAAAATTTTCTTTGGAGCCCTGTAGGATTTTCTTCATTCCAAGACAATGCCATATTAAAGATTTCTTGTTTTGTGAGAGCTTTAGAACTCACCTTTCTTTTTTCTGGAATTCCTTGTAAAATTTTGGGCTTGAATCTAGTTTAGCGACCAACTCCGATCAACATGTGCTATACACCATTCGACGCGTCTCGTCGAGCTGAACAATATTGTCCATGGGGACAATCGGGGCAGACCAATGGTTACTGAAATACAGCACTCTAAAGTTTTTTTTTTATAAACTTTTTTCTTCGTGGAAAACACTCTGGGGCCTTTGGCGGGGCGCCGCACAGCATTTCGCGCAGCGTACCTCACCGAAGGCTAATAACAAGTCACACTGCGCGCCACCTAACCTAACCTTACCTAACATAACCTAACTTAACCTAATCTAATTTAGCGACCAACTCCGATCGACATGTGCTATACACCATTCGATGCGTCTCGTCGAGCTGAACAATATTGCTGCTGGGGACATTCGTTGCAGACCAATGGTTACTGAGATACAGCACCCGAAAGTTTTTTTTTTATAAATTTTTTTCTTCGTGGAAAACACTCTGGGGCCTTTGGCGGGGCGCCGCACAGCATTTCGCGCAGCGTACCTCACCGAAGGCTAATAACAAGTCACACTGCGCGCCACCTAACCTAACCTTACCTAACATAACCTAACTTAACCTAATCTAATTTAGCGACCAACTCCGATCGACATGTGCTATACACCATTCGATGCGTCTCGTCGAGCTGAACAATATTGCTGCTGGGGACATTCGTTGCAGACCAATGGTTACTGAGATACAGCACCCGAAAGTTTTTTTTTTATAAATTTTTTTCTTCGTGGAAAACACTCTGGAGCCTTTGGCGGGGCGCCGCACAGCACTTTGCGCAGCGTACCTCACCGAAGGCTAATAACAAGTTACACTGCGCGCCACCTAACCTAACCTAACCTAACATAACCTAACTTAACCTAATCTAATTTAGCGACCAACTCCGATCGACATGTGCTATACACCATTCGATGCGTCTCGTCGAGCTGAACAATATTGCTGCTGGGGACATTAGGGGCAGACCAACGGTTACTGAGATACAGCACCCGAAAGTTTTTTTTTTATAAATTTTTTTCTTCGTGGAAAACACTCTGGAGCCTTTGGCGGGGCGCCGCACAGCACTTTGCGCAGCGTACCTCACCGAAGGCTAATAACAAGTTACACTGCGCGCCACCTAACCTAACCTTACCTAACATAACCTAACTTAACCTAATCTAATTTAGCGACCAACTCCGATCGACATGTGCTATACACCATTCGATGCGTCTCGTCGAGCTGAACAATATTGCTGCTGGGGACATTCGTTGCAGACCAATGGTTACTGAGATACAGCACCCGAAAGTTTTTTTTTTATAAATTTTTTTTTTCGTGGAAAACACTCTGGAGCCTTTGGCGGGGCGCCGCACAGCACTTTGCGCAGCGTACCTCACCGAAGGCTAGTAACAAGTTACACTGCGCGCCACCTAACCTAACCTTACCTAACATAACCTAACTTAACCTAATCTAATTTAGCGACCAACTCCGATCGACATGTGCTATACACCATTCGATGCGTCTCGTCGAGCTGAACAATATTGCTGCTGGGGACATTCGTTGCAGACCAATGGTTACTGAGATACAGCACCCGAAAGTTTTTTTTTTATAAATTTTTTTCTTCGTGGAAAACACTCTGGAGCCTTTGGCGGGGCGCCGCACAGCACTTTGCGCAGCGTACCTCACCGAAGGCTAATAACAAGTTACACTGCGCGCCACCTAACCTAACCTTACCTAACATAACCTAACTTAACCTAATCTAGTTTAGCGACCAACTCCGATCGACATGTGCTATACACCATTCGACTCGTCTCGTCGAGCTGAACAATATTGCTGCTGGGGACATTCGGGGCAGCCCAACGGTTACTGAGATACAGCACAGTAAAAATTAAAATGTCCCACACTAAGTCTATGGCGCGTTCGCTTTAAAATGTATTTATGTTAAATCATGTGTGTTGGGTTGGGTTGGGTTGGGTAGGGTTGGATTGGGTTGGGTTGGTTTGGATTGGTTTGGATTGGTTTGGTTTGGGTTGGGTTGGGTTGGGTCGGGTTGGGTCGGGGCGGGTTGGGTTGGGTTGGGTTGGTTTGGGTTGGGTGAGGTTAGGTTAGGTTAGGTTAGGATAGGTTAGGTTAGGTTAGGTTAGGTTAGGTTAGGATAGGTTAGGTTAGGTTACGTTAGGTTAGGTTAGGTTAGGTTAGGTTAGGTTAGGTTAGGTTAGGCTAGGATAGGTTAGGTTAGGTTAGGCTTGGGTAAGTTAGTATAATAGGTGAATGAAAATTTGGCTGTTTCGATGAAATAATAAGGTTGTGGAGATAGATAGCCAAAAAGTTTATTGTAGTAGGTATAAAAAATCTGATTGTCCCTTAAGGTCCAAGCGTCATACATGTGAAGGTTGATAAAATATTTTACGTTTCGCCACTTTAGATGGCTTCATCAGAAATTATTGACAAGTGATATAACTAAAATACAAAAGTTAGAAAATTAGATTAAGTGAACACATAGAAAAATTTTTCAAGGCTTACCAAAATGGCTTCCATAAAAGTTTATAATAATTGATAACAAAATTTGCAAATGACTAATTAAAGCCACATTGCAAGTATACGGCGTCTAAATGGATAAAGGTGAAATATTAAACAATCATTATTGATTGAGGTTAAACATTAACTATATTATAGATAATGTAATTTAACAATAAACTTTTAATTGAAAGTAAAGGACATCTTGTTTTGAAGAAGCAAGCTGCCAGAATGAGGAAAAATGCAAGATGTCAATTGTATGCGTACGCATATTTAGCTTAAGGTCAGGTCCGTATTTCGGATGAATTTTTGAAAAGATGAAAAAATTAAATAATTTTAGGGGCAACTACAAAATTGGAAGAGAAAAATTCGAACCGTTTTACTCAATTAAAAATATGATGAAAAATAGTTAGGGAGTTATTTAAATAAGTTATGGTAAATAGTACTTAGATTTTCAATGTCAGTTTTATAATTGATAGCATTTGGACTTTTTTTAATTTCGATCATTTCTAAGCACTTTCTTTTACGAGTGTTAGCCTCTTTATGTAAAATTTTAGGTGTTGAAGTGTTTTACATAAAGAGGCTAACACTCGTAAAAGAAAGTGCTTAGAAATGATCGAAATTAAAAAAAGTCCAAATGCTATCAATTATAAAACTGACATTGAAAATCTAAGTACTATTTACCATAACTTATTTAAATAACTCCCTAACTATTTTTCATCATATTTTTAATTGAGTAAAACGGTTCGAATTTTTCTCTTCCAATTTTGTAGTTGCCCCTAAAATTATTTAATTTTTTCATCTTTTCAAAAATTCATCCGAAATACGGACCTGACCTTAAGCTAAATATGCGTACGCATACAATTGACATCTTGCATTTTTCCTCATTCTGGCAGCTTGCTTCTTCAAAACAAGATGTCCTTTACTTTCAATTAAAAGTTTATTGTTAAATTACATTATCTATAATATAGTTAATGTTTAACCTCAATCAATAATGATTGTTTAATATTTCACCTTTATCCATTTAGACGCCGTATACTTGCAATGTGGCTTTAATTAGTCATTTGCAAATTTTGTTATCAATTATTATAAACTTTTATGGAAGCCATTTTGGTAAGCCTTGAAAAATTTTTCTATGTGTTCACTTAATCTAATTTTCTAACTTTTGTATTTTAGTTATATCACTTGTCAATAATTTCTGATGAAGCCATCTAAAGTGGCGAAACGTAAAATATTTTATCAACCTTCACATGTATGACGCTTGGACCTTAAGGGACAATCAGATTTTTTATACCTACTACAATAAACTTTTTGGCTATCTATCTCCACAACCTTATTATTGGGTAAGTTAGGTTAGGTTAGGTTAGGTTAGGTTAGGTTAGGCTAGGATAGGTTAGGTTGGGTTAGGCTTGGGTAGGTTAGGTTAGGTTAGGTTAGGTTAGGTTATGTTAGGTCAGGTGAGGTTAAGCAAGGTTAGGTTAGGTTAGGTTAGGTTATGTTAGGTCAGGTTAGGATAGGTTAGGTTAGGTAAGGTTATGTTAAGTTAGGTTGGGTAAGGTAAGGTTAGGTTAGGTTAAGTAAGGTTAGGTTAGGTTAGGTTAGGTTAGATTAGATTAGGATAGGTTAGGTTAGGTTAGGTTAGGTTAGGATAGGTTAGGTAAGGTTATGTTAGGTTAGGTTAGGTAAGGTAAGGTTAGGTTAGGTTAGGTAAGGTTAGGTTAGGTTAGGTTAGGTTAGAATAGGTTAGGTTAGGTTAGGTTAGATTTGGGATAGGTTAGGTTAGGTTTGGGTAGGTTAGGTTAGGTTAGGTTAGATTATGTTAGGTCAGGTGAGGTTAAGCAAGGTTAGGTTAGGTTAGGTTATGTTAGGTTAGGTTAGGATAGGTTAGTTTAGGTAAGGTTATGTTAGGTTAGGTTAGGTAAGGTAAGGTTAGGTTAGGTTAGGTAAGTTTAGGTTAGGTCAGGTTAGGTTAGGTTAGGTTAGGTTAGGTTAGGATAGGTTAGGATAGGTTAGGATAGGTTAGGTTAGGTTAGGTTAGGATAGGATAGGTTAGGTTAGGTTAGGTTAGGGTAGGCTAGGTTAAGTTAGGTTAGGTTAGGTTAAGTTAGGTAAGGTAAGGTTAGGTTAGGTTAGTTTAAGTTAGGTTAGGCTAGGTTAGGTTAGGTTAGATTAGGTTAGGTAAAGTTAGGTTAGGTTAGGTTAGGTTATGTTTGGTTAGGTTAGATTAGATTAGGTTAGGTTAGATAAGGTTAGGTTAGGTAAGGTTAGGTTAGGTTAGGTCGGAATGGGACGTTTCGCCGCCGCCGTTTCGCCACCGTCGGTTCGCCACGGCCGTTTCGCCGCCAAGCAGTTTCGCCACCAGCCGTTTCGCCACCGGGCCAGTTCGCCGCCAATGTTAACGATTTCAAATTTACAGAATGTTAATGTCAACATTTAAGATTATTATCAAAACAACAAATTCCGGGTGAAATTCGGTGCACGGTCCGGTCTATTCCGAATGCGCTGCCAGTGAAGTAAGGTTTATGGTACGATCAGCGTCCGTCAAAATGTTGTGGGTGCCGCTATCGTCTGGTAATTTTTAAAGCAATGTTGTTGCGCTCTCGGCGGTGGTTCAGGTTAATGGTTTATCTTAGTTGTTAGGTCTTGATGATTTTTTTAGAGAAAAAATACGAGAGAGAGTCTGTTCAACGTTACATTTGTCTGTTCACTATTACATTTTTGTGCATGCGCACTAGACCGGACCGTCCACCGAATTTTTACCCAAATTAGTTAGTTTAGGTTATGTTAGGTCATGATCATGTGTGTATCTATATGTTATTCCAAATATTGAAATTGTTCTGGCGGCGAACTGGCTCGGTGGCGAAACGGCAGGTGGCGAAACGGCCTGGCGGCGAAACGGCCGTGGCAAACCGGCGGTGGCGAAACGGCGGCCGCGAAACGTCCTAGACCCAGGTTAGGTTAGGTTAGGTTAAGTTAGGTTAGGTTAGATTAGGTTAGGTGCCGCGCATTTTGACTTTTTATTAGCCTTTGGTGAGGTACGCTGCGCGGCGGTCCGCCGAAGGCCTCAGAGTATTTTTCACGAGAAAAATTTAGAAAAAAAAACTTTATAGTGCTGTATCTCATCTCCCGAATGTCCCCAGCAGCAATATTGTTCAGCTCGACGAGACGCGTCGAATGGTGTATATCACATGTCGATCGGAGTTGGTCGCTAAATTAGATTAGGTTAAGTTAGGTTATGTTAGGTAAGGTTAGGTTAGGTGGTGCGCAGTGTGACTTGTTATTAGCCTTCGGTGAGGTACGCTGCGCGAAATGCTGTGCGGCGCCCCGCCAAAAGCCCCAGAGTGTTTTCCACGAAGAAAAAAGTTTATAAAAAAAAACTTTAGAGTGCTGTATCTCAGTAACCATTGGTCTGCCCCGATTGTCCCCATGGACAATATTGTTCAGCTCGACGAGACGCGTCGAATGGTGTATAGCACATGTCGATCGGAGTTGGTCGCTAAACTAGATTCTTACCAAATTTTGCGTTTCGTGTCACGTGCGTTTCTTGCTTTCTTAAATTGTATGTATGGAAGCTAACTCTTCAATGGACGTTTCTTTCACGATTTCGTATTTTCTTTCCATACAAAACAGCGTAAATTGCCGCCAAATTGCTGTAGTTGAATTCACAGTATTCCGCGGCACATGGTTGTGGATCTCTGTTTCAATTTCTGCACTTGAAGATTCTCCAAATCGAGACATTTTTACGCATTGAATAGTGGTCTGACAATTCTTGCGAAAAAGTTTTTTACGATTTGATTGTCATGTCGTGGTAACTAAGAACCGCACCGGAGTCGTTCCTTAGCAACTCATCTAGGCTTACTAGAATTACACCGTTTTAAAGGTTAGGTTCCGTTTTGTCGCTGGAAAAGTTAGGGCCAACTTTTGCCGCTGTCATTGTGACAAAAAAACCGCGGCTTATGGGATTTTTAGTGTATGCATTAAATTGTCGTTTGTAATAAACATGCTACCGCCCATATTGCTTGCTATTTTTTATTTAATGTATTATGATTAGGTACTACACGTATGAATTTGTCGTGTAAAGTTGCCTTTTATTTGATTTGTCGTGCCTTGACTAGAAACGTGTTTGTTAGTATCTTATAGTATATTGTTTAACACTGAAGTGGATGAGTAGCACTGCCTATTAATGTTTACATGTCTATAATCGAACACTACAATCGATTGCGGTTAAAGTTTTTACAAGGAAATTTATTCCGATATCATATATCTATATTTCATAAGAGTTTATTACTAAATAGTAAAATATCTAAGGAGATAAATGAGAGGAGAAGACATAATAAATTTGTTAATAAATAAAATGACAGATACAAACTGAGATAAAGTGATGAATAATTCTGCCATGAAGCTACGGGTGTCGAAATAAAATTTTCAGTTTTCACAAAACCAGTAAGGTTAAACGGGTAGCAGATTCAGCTTGTTTTGATCTAAATAGTTCAAATGAAACATTATGATTGAATATGTCTTAAATGGTGTAGTATATTTGCAATTCTATTGTAAGTAAACGGCACCTTGAGAATACGTGTTGCATTAATATCGATCAAATGTCTAAACTGATACTTTTCAGAAGGCGTAATGGAAATGATTATGGCTGCTGAAAATGCTTCGGTTTATACTCAATTAGCCACAATGCAAGAAATCATGGTGCAAATGGCTGAGCTGTGTTTAAATGATAGCCAAACAACGACGTTATTGGCATCTAAAAAAACTTTCGATTTGGTAATGATGGACTGGGCCTTGAACGATGCGCTTCTAGGAATAGCTGATTATTACAAAGCTCCTGTAGTAGTGGTCAGCCCAGTGGGATCTAGTCCTATGACTAACAAGATAACCGCAAATCCAGCACCTTTTGCCTATGTTCCTAACTTGATTTCCAGTTCTTCTGACGAAATGGGATTCTTCATGCGATTAGCAAACACCTTCAGTTCAATAGCATATCGAATTTATGAAAATGTTTCTCAAGAGCCCTCTCAGGATACGCTACTCCACAAATACTTTCCCAGCGCACCACCTCTTTCAGAATTGATTAAGAATGTATCATTAGTGTTCTTAAATTCGCACTTCAGTATTGAAACTCCAAGGCCTTACGTTCCAAATATGATTCCGATTGGTGGTCTACATATGCAGGAACCCCAAAAGCTTCCGCCCGAATTGAAAAAGTTCCTAGATGAGGCTAAGGAAGGTGTTCTGTATTTTAGTCTTGGAAATAATGCCAAGAGTTCAGATCTGCCTGCAGACAAAATTAACTCTATTGTTACAACATTTAAAAATCTACCCGTAAAGGTGCTCTGGAAATTTGAAGGAAATAACGTTCCAGAAGTGTCAGCAAATGTAAGAATTGGGAAGTGGTTTCCTCAGTCGGACCTATTAGGTGGGTTATATGTTTTTACCATGATTGAATAAACACTATATTAATTATTGTTGTAGCACATCCAAACGTAAAACTATTTGTAACACACGGCGGCCTACTAAGTACCATTGAGTCGATCTATCGAGGTGTTCCAATGGTAGGAATACCGTGTTTTTCCGACCAAGAACCAAATGTTGAAAATAATGTTAGAAAGGGTTTTTCAGAAATGGTTCATTTGAATGATTTAAATGAAGAGTCACTCACCAGTGCAATTAAAAAAGTATTAAGTAATCCAAGGTAACTGTTATAATTGAGTTTCGATTTTGATCGTCATGCAATTTTAAATCTCTTTAGGTATAGAGAAAACGTAAGAAAACAATCTGCTCTGCTGAAAGACCAGCCTTTAAAACCTCTGAATAATGCCGTATTTTGGGTTGAATATGTATTGAGACATAAAGGTGCACCACATTTGAAGACTGGAGCACTTAAGTTGGAATGGTACCAATATTATTTATTAGATATCACAGGTTTTGTGTTCAGCATTACTGCAGTGATTCTGTTTTTATTATATAAAGTATTAACTATTTTAAAACAGAAAATGTGCGACAAGAAGATATCTTCTCAGGACCCGTTACTCAAGAAGCGAAAAAAAGAATAATTTTAAAATATTGTGAAGTTGTATGTATTGAAACAATAAAGAAGCCGACCTGCGATTGACTAATTAAAATAATTGATGGTAGTAAAAAAAATCGCAGATCAACCCCCCTACCGTTTATACACCACGGCAGCTCTAAAAAACTCTACTCACCGCAATGGCCCTAGCTAACTCAAATATCGGCGGCCTTAGATCGTAGGTTCAAATCATCAGCTATGTACCCTGGAATGTCTTCAAAAAAGGAAAGGAAATGGAAATGGGCGCCAGAAATCAAAAGATTTCGAATAATAAGAAAATAAACTACAGGTGACTAGCGTTTAATTAATGAGCAATAAAAAAAGACTTGTAGTGTCAGTAATAAATTATCAGCTATAATTTACCAAGGGCAGTGATAATCACCCGCAATAATTTTGACAAATAACAACCCGAAAGTGCTTGCCTACTAATAACCCGAGGCGAAGCCGAGGGTTAGTTCTTAAAGGCAACGCACTTGAGGGATGTTATTTGTCAAAATTATAAGGATTTATCACTGGCCGCGGTGAATTCGGAAAGATAAGTTCTTAAATAAATTAGGCATTTTCTGACAAATTAATTTGACACTTCATTATAATAATATTATGTTGGTGGCACTGTATGTCTACGTGAAATTTGAGGTTATGAGGTTAGCTTTTGCATCAGTTTTGACACAGACTGACGGAAAAGCTAACCTGCTAATCTCGAATTTGACTTAGATTTACAGTGCCACCAGCTTGCCATAGGATACTACTGAAATTTAATTAGGTAGTTTCCATAGTGATTGAAAATCACCCTAGGGTCGTTTTCACTTCAAGCGTGATCTGATTTGTCAAACTGACTCACGTGACTAAAAATAATCAAATTGGATTGGTCTGCAATATATGTAAGAACTTATCAGAATAATTAAAATGCAAACAATTTTATAACAACATTGTGTACGTGAACTGAAGGTTGCGACACGCATAAAATTAAAAACCCCTTTCGGGTTATTTTAATAACTCTAAATTCAAATTATTCATGGAATATGCATACCTCAATCATTTAATAATACCTTCTGTTTAGGCTATTGAAATAAAAAAACGTGACTGTACCTTTTACAGAGGGTCGAAATACACATCAAAATAGCAACTTTAATATAGCATAATTAGATATAAGCATAAAAATTTAAATATTAAAATAAGAGTATCTATGAAATTGAATGTTACATTACATGTTAATAATTGCGGAACGTATGCATTTAAATTTTAAATATGTACGGTTTTAAAATGTATAAATGTAAAATACAGGTATTGAAGATACGATATATCTCGGAATAGCACAAACTAACCTCGCTTCACCAACGTGCAAAAACGGCTAACAGGCGAACGCCGGCTGGGGGTTGCTACACCCTGTTGTTTAAAATAAGTTGGTCGTGATCTGCTACCATAATGGAATACAGCAAAAGCACCCTCGAACGGCAGCAACTAAGCAGAGCGCCAGCAGGTGTTGAAAGTGCGATAAGGCTTGGCCTCCGAGAAAAACTCGTGTATGAAACTGGTAATTAAGAGCTAAGGAAAATATAATTACTATGGAGATAATAAGACAGAAAAGCGCAATCGTACCTGATCATAATCAGCCCTTAGAAACACACTGCTCATTAAAATTGGTTGAGCGCACGTAATTTGACTTGAACAAAATCAAACCTCGGCCGCGCGAAATGCGCCGCCTGAGGCGAGAAGAATAAGTGCCTCGGACGAAAATTTCGTTTCTAAAGGGAGACTCGCACTCTGATAAGAGATAGCGCAGGTCGAGAGGGCATCGTGCAAACGATAGGAACTTAATCCAGGTATAAAATACGCTGCTTTGGAAAATAGAAGAATTTGAAATGCAAAAGGATTTATAATTTAACTAAAAATATACAGGTTAAGCCTGAAATAATTGGATAAATGGCGAAACAATTAGGCTAAGCCAAAAAATTGTTTCACTCCCCACGGCCAAAAGAAATAAAAAGGTTTAAATTATTAAAACATTTAAAAAATGTAGGGAACCAAAGAATTTCAGAATGAGATCGATGATGCCAACACACAAAGCGAAACGCTATCAAAAAAATCCTCTTTCGAGAAGATAAGCCAAGGGAAACAACCCTTATAAATCGGCTTAAAAATAACAGGAGCACCACATAGGACACCGCCAAAAAAATAGACGTTCTGTCTAAACCGGACAGAAGCCTAAAAAACTGCCAAACACAGCAAAAACGACTGCATCACATAGGACACAATCCACCCTACTACAACCATCCGAACAACTCACAAAAATCCGAAAACTCGCACCGCATCATCAATACTCACCTCAAATCTAAGATCACCCACAGCAAAAAGAGTATGAAAGTGAAAAATTATTAAAAAATGAAATGCAAGCAATAAAAGCAATAGAGAAATCGGTTATGATGACCTGACGATAACCATTAGAAGATATCTTGTGAAGCGAGAAAAGTTCGAGTAAACCCCAGGACAAAAAAAGCTCCAAAAACCATACCCGCCACGAATTTGGGTAAAGACCCCAGAAGCCGGAGGGAACGACCGCACCACCACCAAACCCCGCTCGGGCATTCAGCCAGTCGTCGCAGCTAGATGGAAGAGGCGCACCGGTGACGGACTGAATGTGGCTCCCTCACTGAGTCGGATGGCAACACAATCGCTCGCCCCAACCCCCAGAAATCTCTACAAGGCCGAAAAAAACCAACCCAAATAATAGTAAAATTTAAAAAAAACCCAATCAAGTATAAACTCGTTTCGAAAAAATTACATAAAAAACAACATAGCTAAAAAGCCATGAACAACGACCTGAAAATCAAATCGTTTAAAGTCCTAAGCGAACACAAGCACGAATGGGGAAAGCACTCTTAAAAAAAAGTCCCAAAATATGGAGAGAAACGACCCCAACTGCTAGCGTTGCTTAAAAGGGAAAGCAAGATGAAAGAGCTTCCTATCGTGACCTTCCCTGCGTGCCCAACCTACCACCCTATACGTTACAAAAGGGAAGAACTAGATGATGACGTTCCCAAACAGTGACCTTCCCTGCATGCCCAACCTACCGCCCTATACGTTACAAAAGGGAAGAACTAGATGATGACGTTCCCAAACAGTGACCTTCCCTGCATGCCCAACCTACCACCCTAGCAAGAAACAAAAAGCACTAAGAAAACAAGTTTTTAAAAGCGACACTGTAGGTGTTTCCACGGTCACAATATCCTATAATACCATAGTCCAAATCCAAATAAGCGAAGCGCTTTTGAAAAAATCCTCAAATGAGACGGAAGTAATGGCAAGAAGAAGGAAAGTGAAAAGCACTAGAATGCAAAATCCATAGGGAACATACCCTACAGCAACTTTTAAAAACAGAAGAAAAACAGGACACAAGGAAAAGAAAAAAGGAAAGAGAGGAAAATGAACCAAAAAACCAGAGTTCGGAAAAACTCACGCTACCACACCCACTCATCCAAGCTTCGACTGGCTAGGTCTACTATTCCATGCCGTGACCCGGGTTTACGGAGACATGGACACGCTTAAAGAAGAGGAAACACAAGGAAAGCAAACCGCCTTCAATCGCAAGAGAAAATCCGCACGCCAACAGATGCGTAAAAAGACGCAAAAAAATTGCATAGAAAAAATGCATAACAAAATGCAATAGCGCATCAAAATCGACGCAAAAAATATCCCCTGTCACGTCTGACAGAAGAAAAACCTGCACCGCATCGGACACAGAAAAAAATATAGGCACCCTGTTTACACCGAACAGGGGCCTAAAACAAGGACTGCCTCACATCGGACGCAGCCAATAAAAGCCTCGCATCCAAAAAGGAAATGCATAATAATCGTATTCAAAAAAGAAATGCATAAAACTAGCTAAATAGCCGAAAAAAGAACAACCCGAAAACAACCCGTCGAGACCCTGAGTAAACACAAGTACGGTGAGGCAAGTAAATAAAAATCCCAAAAATGGAGTAAACTACACCAAACCGCACAAGTAATTCACGCAGGCCCTCGACCCACCGATGAGCAACCAAAGGAAAGATAAGGAAAAACCAAACATACCACACTACCAAAGCACACACGCAACCAATCAAAGAAACCATTCAGAACCCTCACTCATCAAAGCATACCCTTGCAACAAAGTCCATCACACTACCTATAAACATACCGCTAAACCAATCATTCGTCAAGAAAGATAAGGGAAGAAAAGCCAATAAACAACCGAACGAAAGGATAAGTAAAGAAAAGAAAAGAAAAGAAAGTCAAATACAAATACGTGCACTGCAACAAGATGTGAAAATTACAAAATGCATAAGAGGTAAAAATTTAAACAAAAGTGAAAAGGAAAATGAGTATAAAATTAAATATTGATAATTAAAGACATCCAGGTAAACACAGCTGATGTAACTACCAAAATCGAGCCCCATAGCGTTGGGCGCCAGTGAAACAATAAAGAAGCCGACCTGCGATTGACTAATTAAAATAATTGATGGTAGTAAAAAAAATCGCAGATCAACCCCCCTACCGTTTATACACCACGGCAGCTCTAAAAAACTCTTTACTCACCGCAATGGCCCTAGCTAACTCAAATATCGGCGGCCTTAGATCGTAGGTTCAAATCATCAGCTATGTACCCTGGAATGTCTTCAAAAAAGGAAAGGAAATGGAAATGGGTGCCAGAAATCAAAAGATTTCGAATAATAAGAAAATAAACTACAGGTGACTAGCGTTTAATTAATGAGCAATAAAAAAAGACTTGTAGTGTCAGTAATAAATTATCAGAATAATTAAAATGCAAACAATTTTATAACAACATTGTGTACGTGAACTGAAGGTTGCGACACGCATAAAATTAAAAACCCCTTTCGGGTTATTTTAATAACTCTAAATTCAAATTATTCATGAGATATGCATACCTCAATCATTTAATAATACCTTGTGTGCGATAAGGCTTGGCCTCCGAGAAAAACTCGTGTATGAAACTGGTAATTAAGAGCTAAGGAAAATATAATTACTATGGAGATAATAAGACAGAAAAGCGCAATCGTACCTGATCATAATCAGCCCTTAGAAACACACTGCTCATTAAAATTGGTTGAGCGCACGTAAGTTGACTTGAACAAAATCAAACCTCGGCCGCGCGAAATGCGCCGCCTGAGGCGAGAAGAATAAGTGCCTCTGACGAAAATTTCGTTTCTAAAGGGAGACTCGCACTCTGATAAGAGATAGCGCAGGTCGAGGGGGCATCGTGCAAACGATAGGAACTTGATCCATGTATAAAATACGCTGCTTTGGAAAATAGAAGAATTTGAAATGCAAAAGGATTTATAATTCAACTAAAAATATACAGGTTAAGCCTGAAATAATTGGATAAATGGCGAAACAATTAGGCTAAGCCAAAAAATTGTTTCAGTATGTACCAATTGTGTTCATAAAATATTCTATGAATAATATATGTATTGCTATGCCTCTTATTTTGCTGTTTGTCTAATTTAAAAAGCTTCGGTAGCAGAGGCTATATAAGCCTGTAGGGTATTATTTTTAGATTGAAATAAATTTCTGCTTAGATTATCTTTTTATATTATTATTTACTATTGAGTCTATTTCTTTTGCTAGCTCCAGTAGAATAACCACTCCATAATCAGGTTAGGTTCTTGCTTTATCAAAATTATTACACTTGATAGTTGATTAGTATTATGAGACTTGTTAAAAAATGACAGTTCTGTACCTGTCAATGTCAAAATTTATTAAATAGTATATTAAAGTATGAGTGGATAATAAGGTATTTAAAACAGCAGAGCAAGTGTTTTAAAGACCAGTTATCTACGAATGCTTTACGCTATTTTTTATTATACCTGCAATACTGGAAATAAATTACGCACTAAAAACTTTTGTCGTGATAAATCGAGAGGGCATAATAATATTGCTACTATAGTTACAAGAATTGTTTAAATTTTTGTCGCGTCCACGTTCGTTGTTGCATTCAGTCGTATCCTTGACAACCTTTAAAGCTCGGCGAGCATTAATGGCCTGTTTTCGCACGCTCAGGCGTGCTTTAAACGGCGATTTTGATGCGGGTATAATAAAAAATATTATTTCAAACATCGACAATGGTAAGTAGTGCCTTCAAATATGTTATTCACTCACTATTAAAACTTATTATTTTTTAGATCTTTTAACATATACCTCTTTACTTCACTTAAGTACTCCAATCAGCATATGTCGAACAAAGCACACGCCGCCGCTCACCGATGATCTGGAACGCCCATTTAAATACAGCTCCTTCACTATTTGCAACAGCCGTTATTATTAATTACTCCTTATGTAGCTGCAATGTAAACACCTACACTGCAAGCTCATATCGTATGTAGGAATCGTCTTACTTGTAACAGCGACTAAAAACTGTTCGCAATCCAAACTTCCAGACTACGGATATGCTTCCATCTTCTCTCCAATACTGGATTGCGAAAAAGTCGATGTGTAACGGCCAACAACTTAATAGTGTTAGTAAATATCTTCTTTCTCTTTTACTAGACTAAAGTCTGCTATGTAGTAAGAATATTTGACGAAATAAACGTAAGTTTCAAGAAAGTAACTATTTTCACAGATAAAATTTGCTATAAAAAATTTATGTTATGTATTATAGGTAAGATCAATAGATTTCAATTTTTAAAATATATCTCCAGCTGATTAAACATTTTAGTAGTAGATAGTTAATTTAGCTCAATGGTTTAACCATCCGGTAGTCGCGTGGGATACGTATGTGTTCCAGTGTGTTTAAAATCACGTATGTGCAAGCATTAGAACGGTTATTTTGTCGAGGTTTTAGGTTATCTATGTCAGTAATATGTGGATAACTGTGGGAAGTGCGATCATTTGATCCTATTTCGTTTTTGAATTATATGCACATATCTCACGTGGGATACAATTGTACTCCACGCGACCTTTTATGTTACAGATATTTTGTTCTCTTTAGGTATATTTTTCTATATTTCTTTTTAGGTTTGTTTTGCGTTATTATGTGTGTATTGTGTTATCATTTTTAGCACGGTCAGTAGAGATCTTAAGCAATGGTGAGAGGAGCTGGAAAATGAGAAATTACTTGGTGAATCTGATCCTAGTGAAGACGATGGTGAACATTTCGAAGAGATCTTAGGACACGTTCAAGATTCTACTCTCTGCGAATCCCAGGGTATTCCCGCTAAATTTCGTCCATGTATTCCTATAGTACAACCCTTTGTAAAATTTAATTTAAGATAACTAGCGACACACTTTTGTTTTAGCAGTGGTGGGGCTGCAGAGCTCTGCAAATATAAAGATTTCTATGTTATCGACTCGCTTTTTATAGTTCTCTTTAAGTATTTCAGCTGTTAGCCCATAGGGGACACTCTGTGTTACGTGTCGAGGTTTTATCATTTCACTCGCCGTGTAATATTTATGGGACGGAAGGCGCCGACGAGATGGCTTTGAACGTTAGGTTCTTTCCCGTCTTAGCCTACGTGGCCTCGCCTCGCTGGTATACCGTTGTGTCACCAGGGTCTTTAAAGCACTGAATTGTTCGGCGTTGAACTTAATTTACACTGTTGGCGCAAGAGTCAATAAGAGTCTTAAGCTTAGAGGAAATAGATTTGTTTATTCACAAGTAAATCAGCACACATAAAACAAAGATAGATATATGCGGATGAATATGCGTACACAAGTAAACTGAAATTACACGTGGACGCGTGTATTACAATACTCCCAATACGTTAACAACGCATATACACGACGTCCGGGCATGGCACAGGTTAGGCGCTGAGCAGCGTGACTAGCGGCTATGCCACACATGAGACGAAATACACAAACAAAATACAAACAATAAAGTATATACACAAACCTAAGACTAAGAAACTTACGCTAACTTACACTAGATGTCCTACAATTCACAACACTATCCAGCGCGTGATACGTCGCGCTCTGGCAACAGGGAGATGGTGCTCTCCGGCGTCGAGGAAGATGGCGTTGGCGACTCCTGGATTTCTCGTGGCCCGAACGTTGGCGGCGGCACAGGACGGCAGCTGAACAGCTCGGCGTCTCCAATGGTTGGACGTCGGTCACGGCGGCGTATCCAAGAGGGCAAATGACGATCGGAGGATTTGTTACTACGTGGTCCTCAATCTGTCTAATCCTACGTAGTAACTGCCTTGTGCGTCTAAGCGACCGCCAAGAAGTCCCGATTGTATGACAAAAAAAGAGAACAAAAGGTAAAGGTTATTTCAATTCCCCCAACTGGGAGCGGGCTGCTATAGGGACCTTCCGTCCCTCTTCAGCCAAGAACGGGAAACTCGGGATGGGTGAGAGAAAGGAGGAGTGGAGACTGGAAGAAAGGTCAGGAAAGGTAGAGAAATACTGCCCCGGCATTCACCTCAGAGAAGGTACTCTCTGTTGACTCAGGAAAACCACCTAAAAACCTGAATGAAGGCAGGCGGCCGCAGGAATCGAACCTACGACCTCCCGAATGCTAAGTGGACGTGCTACGCACTAAGCCACGGAGCTCGGTCCCCGATTGTAGAAAATGGACGAGTATTTATATGATTTGCACCAGGTGGCCGAAGCTCCCATTGGTGGCCTGGTGAAGCCGTTGTAATCGTAGACTCCAACCCAAAATCTCAAGTTCGGAGGCTTCACCTGGTAACAGTTAGAACATGTGGCGTAACATGGTGAAATAGAGAGAATCCGTATGTGTGATTGAGTTAGGTAGTGACGCTTAGCTTGTGGGTTTATTCATTATTACCGCATCTTTAACACAAATTACTAAATTTTTATAGACACCTTACGCCCTTGTTAGATTTTGTCGAAGTTTACAGCGCCTCTGGTGTTTTGAAGCTCAACTAAACCAACGAGCGGCAAATTTGAAATTTATATCGAACAAAATCCTATGTGCTTATACTTAATGCTATGGTGAAACTCAAAAATCTGTACCCGATGAAGAGACAGATGTTTAAATTTGCTGATAACATCAAATAATTTTTAAATAATAATGATTAAAAATACAGCAATTAGGAAATAACGAAAAACATACATATCGAACATTTTATTATTGCATGTAGGTATATATATAATATATATGTTTATATGTAATCGTATGAAGTTACAGGTTAAAACTAGTAGCAGTCTTCCATTCCATCTCAGAGGCTGAAAAATATAGTAAAACGGTAAAGCATTTGCTTCATGGCGCAAGGAAAAACAAAAAAATACCTGGACATACCGTTATTGACGTAGCATATGCAAATTCTCCGTTGACCAATACCTAGAACCCGGGAAACAGTGGATAATATTTAAGGAAAACTGGATTAAGAAGACATCTACCTAACGTTTTGAGAATTTACCATCTCAAGTAAACGAAACGTGCATACATCAGAGAACAGCATGTGTTTCAATAGAATGTATTAATTAAATATTCTGTTCATTAGTGTTTCACAAAACGCTGTTCAATTTTTAAAATCGTATTGAAGAAGCTGTTGATGGTTGCCATATTTGTAACTTTTATATTTGTGTTCATGAATTATACGAATCACCGATGTCTTAGAAAGTCCTGTCTAATGTCTAAGTAATTTATTGATTAATTTAAAAAATAAAATAATGTAAATAGGGTAAATGGAAGTGTCATAAATAACTGCATTTTCAGTTCAGAAGCAATATTGGAAAATTCAATAAAGCTGATGTAATTTTGAATAATTTGGAAAAAAATTTTATAGAATAAAAAATTGATTGCGGAACAACACAAGAAGTTTATTTAATTTATTGCGTTTTGTATGATTTTGTTATAGTAATCGATATTAGTAATAAAACTAATAATTAGGTACTTGATTGGCAATCCCTTTGGTAGAGATATTTTTATTTTCTGTAACGGCTTGCAACACGTTTAACTGGGCAAGTTCATGTGTTACTATTCTACGTCAATGTTTGTTTCATGTAGTGCCACACAGCCAGTACTTGCAAATTTTCTAACTGTTCTTGATATTGTAGACACATTAGGGACTGGTCTGTTGGGATATTTTACACTAAAATGATCGCTAACATTACTTAATGATAATCCGGAGTGATATATTATACACATTTATATTTTTCTTCGTTTGTATAAATGATGTTTAATATATCGTTAGTTTTAAATCTTATTCTTTATTAAAATGAAAAAGAAAACATCGTAGATAATTTGACAGGTGACAAAACAATCTCTCTCTCTTTAGGTGCCGTCTCATAGTCTGAGGTTGGCGATCATCATGGCATATCTCCATCTGTCACGTGCTGTATGAATTAAATCTTCTCTGTTGAGTCCTAGCCAATTTCTTATGTTGCTCATCCAGGATGTCCTCCTCCTACCTCTAGCTCTCTTCCCTTGAATTTTCCCTTCGATTATATATTGTAGAAGTGTGTATTTATCGTGGCGCATTATGTGTCCAAAATATGTTAACTTGCGTCTTTTAACAAGGTTCTCCAATTCTTTTTCTTTTCCGAGTCGACGTAGTACCTCTTCATTAGTTGTTCGATCTGTCCAGGGAATTCGGAGCATTCTTCTATATGACCACATCTCGAACGCGTTGATTCGATTTAACATCTCCTTCTTAATGGTCCAAGCCTCACATCCATACAGAAGTACTGTCCAAACGTAACACTTCAGTACTCTTACTCTTATCCCTAGATCTAGCTGTCGAGTGCATAGAATCCTTTATCTAATAGACTTGTCTGTCTGGGACGCTGGTCCGTCCGGGACGTTGTTTCAGCAGCCAAACCGTAAGAGATAGAGAAAAAAGTTATGAAAGTTATATGTTTGGAATGATCATGTCAGGTCAGGAACCGAATTTCAGTCACGTGACACTTCCGGTTTTCGAGAAATCACGTGATTTCCGTCCGTCCGGGACGCTGGTCCGTCCGGGACGCTGTTTCAGCAGCCAAACCGTAAGAGATAGAGAAAAAAGTTATTAAAGTTATATGTTTGGAATGGTCATGTCAGGTCAGGAACAGAATTTCAATCACGTGATTTTAAAAAATATTGTTTTTATTTAATACGCGTTCTATTTGAAAAACGGTCTTTTTCGTTTTATTAAATGAGACATTTGTCTCACTGGTTGCTAGTCTTTCTATACTTCATGAAAGCTGATCTGGCTATTTCTATTCTGCGATTTATTTCCGCATTACAATCTATGTTTTTATTGATTAGCCGTCCAAGGTATATATATATTTATCCACTTGTTCTACTCTCAAGTTATTGCATGTGATGTTTGTAATAACATTATCTCTACTAATTACCATAGTTTTAGTTTTGTGCACATTGATTTTCAGACCCATACTTTCACTTTCTTCGGCCACTTTGATCACTAGTATTTGGAGATCTTTTTGGCTTCCTGCAATTAAAGCTGTGTCGTCAGCGTATCTTATGTTATTTAGAAGTAACCCATTTATTTTGACGCCTTCTGTTCTATCTTCCAGAGCATTTTTGACAATTGTTTCTGAGTACAAGTTAAATAAGATTGGTGACAAGATGCACCCCTGTCGTACTCCTCTTTCAATTCTTACCAGGTCGGTTAGTTGGATATTGACTTTGATTTTCGTTGTTTGATTCCAATATAGGTTTTTTATTATACGTATATCCTTTCCATCAATACCTATTTGTTGTAGTACGTCTAACAGGGTCATGTGCTGGACTGTATCGAATGCTCTTTCAAAGTCGATATAACATATATATAAATCCTGTCGCATATCCATGTATTTTTCTGCCAGGGTTGTTAAACTAAACAGTGCCTCTCTTGTGCCCAGGCCAGCTCTAAAGCCAAATTGTGTATTGCCGATGTTGTCGTCACATTTACGTTTAATTCTTTCATATATAATTCTTAGAAATATCTTGAGTACATGGCTCATTAGACTTATTGTTCTGTACTCACTACATCGTCTGGCATTGTTTTTCTTGGGAATTGGTATAAATATTGATTGCAGCCATTCTTCAGGTATTGTTCCTTGTGCATATACTTTATTAAACAACTTCGTTAGCATTTTGATACCATCATCTCCCATTACTTTTAAAAATTCAGCCCTCATATTATCTGGTCCTGGAGATTTACCATCATTACTTGTTCTTATTGCTTTCTCTACTGATATTAAAATTTCGGGTCCTTCGTCGTCATTTATTATATTATTTATATTATCTGGCCGTTCGTCTGAGAATAGTTCTGCTACATAGGATGTCCAGGCTTCTTTTTGTTCTTCGTTAGTAAGAAGTAGTTTGTTATGATTGTCAACTAGTATTTGTGAACTTGATTTTCTACTATTGCCAGATAATTCTTTAATGCGTTTGTGCAGCTGAAAATCGTCATGCTTTCTCTGAAGTTCTTCTATTTCCATGCATTGTTCGTTTAGCCAAAATCCTTTAGCTTCAGTTATTTTCTTTTTAATGGTTGCATTTATGTGTTTATATTTCTCTGGATTTTTATTTTTATTTTTTCTTCTATCTTCCATTAAATGCAAAATCTCATCCGTCATCCATGGTTTCTTCTTGTTGTTCCTAGTCGTTGTTAATATCTTTTCTGCTGCATCCAATACATTGTTTCTTATACTTCTCCACATTTCTTCTATACTTGGCGCGTTCATATTTTCACTGCTTCGTAGTTTGATTTCTAACTCTTTTTTCAGTTCTTCTCTCTTCTCTGGAAGTTTTAATTCCTTCACATTTATTTTCGCCGATGGTGTCGTTTGTTCCACCTTTTTTAAACGCAGTTGTAGTTTTGCGATCACAGGATTATGGTCAGAATTTATGTCTGCCCCTGGGTAGGTCTTTACGCTGGTTACACTGTTGCGAAATCTTTGATTAATAAGGATATAGTCGATTTCTTACTGTATGTTCGTTTGTGTGTTGTGGAGATGTCCACGTATAGAGCCGCCTAGGTGGTAGAGCGAACCACGTGTTTAATACTACCGAGTCTGTTTCCTGGGCAAATTGAATTAATTTTTCTCCGCGTTCATTTCGTGTTCCTAATCCGTGTTCACCTATTACACTATCTACACGTCCTTTCCCGACTTTGGCGTTAAAGTCTCCTAGGATAATATTTACGTTATGCTTTTTGGTAGAGTTTAAAAGAGTATCGATCAGACTGTATACTTCGTCTACTTCTTCTTCAGTTCCATCTGTAGTTGGCAAGTAAACCTGAATTACATTTATGTCAATATTTGATCCCTGTAGCTGTAACATTGCTATTCTGTCTGATATAGGTATAAAGTTCTTTACATATTTTCTTATGTCTTTAGATACTACTATTGCCACCCCATATAAATTGTTATTTATGCTTCCAGAATGGTACACTGTAAAGTCATCAGTAGTTCTAAATTGTCCGCTATCTTTCCATCTTGTGCTACTGATTCCCAGTACATTTAATTCTAGTCTTTTCATTTCTTGTGTTAGGTTTGCTAGTTTTCCAGCTTCGAACAGAGTTCGTACATTCCATGTTCCTATTTTTAGAGTGTTATTTCTTAAATTACATTTACCATCAGATATATTTGGCCTTGTATTATTGCTTACGTTTCTGTCATAGGGATTTCGCTTGATGACGACCTGAGAGGCCCAATGGTCTTTTCTAGCTTGTCCTCCCCTGCCGGATCTTGGCTTCCGTTGCACATGATCAGTACGTTTCTCTCCTGATTGGTTCATTGCCATATTGCCATGATGATTGTACTAGGGATACTCTTATGAGTCTTTAATGCAGTGGTTTCCCGTGGCCTTCTGCATCTCCACGCCGTTGACCATACTATTGCGTTGGTTCGTCCGTCTTTAGGAGCGGTTTCTCACTCCAAGGGCAAGAAGGTGCCCTTACTCATACCAGCTCATCCACCCGTAGCTGTTGGCTAGCAGAGATGATTGCTTATACCGGAAATCATTCGGAATAATAGGATAGGACATAGGGTTGGTAAATTAGAGTTTTAGGTAGGATTTAGGTTTTGACATGGTTTCCTCCCGGGTTTGGGATGTCAGAGTGGAACCAAGGCTCGCGTGGGCAGGGTCGCATCCCTGAAGTAGACCTGTTTCTGTCGGGATCACAGAGAGTGTCTACCCGCTACCCTACAAAACAATAATAATACATAAATGACATTTTTAAATTAATATATAGAGGGTTGCCTATATTCCAATGATAAAGTGGGCGGACTATTTAGCTTGCAATATGGCCATGTTGCATTATAAATGGACTTCACTTTATTTAAATTGATTTAAATTCTTGCCGCTTTTTATTTTTGGTTTTTGTATGTAACAATATTGTTATGGTAGCTTCTGGAGAATGATCAAACAACAGTTGCTGTTAAATGGTGAAAGTATAAGTTGACTTTGTTGGAATGGTGGTTTGATAATATCAGAGTTTATATCTTAAGTTGTATTAACTTAAAATTGGAAAATAAAGTGAAAACCAAATCCAAATGATTATCTGAAAATTAAGCATGAAATAATATCAAGTTTAAAGTTTAAAATCATATTAGACTAAATTAATTATAACTGGTAGATTAATAATAATGGCCCCCATTTATCCCATCGCTTCTTTTGTGAGATTTGCGGCATTCTTATTAAGCAAAATCTTCAGTGGTTTGACCATATGAAACAGTGTGAACGACTTGGACCCAACGGCAAAATTAAGATAACGGAACATGAGTGTTTGACCTGCAAAATGGTCATTTTTGGAGACGAGTTGTCACTTAGACGTCACAAAATTGCAAACAACCGAGGTGTACGTTATCGGAAAAATAAAGAAATAATACTGGGCGAAGCAGTAAAATCATATTTCAAATCGGAAAAAATAATTCAGGAGCATAGCAAGGGGCTTATTGCAGAAGCTAACCAAGTGCTATCGAAGCAGGACCACTTGCAAAAGTGCTGCTCGGCCCTGGAAGCAGTCTTGGCTGAATCGTATCCTAAGTGTAAAGTTCATTTTTTTGGTTCACGAGTGTCAGGCTTAGGAAGCAAGGAGAGTGATTTGGATGTCTTTGTGGACGTGGGAGGTATGTACAAGGGGCAAAAACTTCAAGATTCCCGCAGCCAAGAAAAATGTTTAGCTACAGCTTGTAAAATATTCCGCAAGAAGAAAGACGAGTTTGCTCACGTGAATACCATTCCAACAGCTAGAACGCCTATAATACAGGTTTATTACCTGTCAACTCATCTTGACTGCGATCTTTCGTTCCCACATGGGCTAAGTGTTGAAAATACAAAATTTTTACGATATTGCAGCAAAGTACAGCCAGTTACACAAGCAATGATACTGTTACTCAAGAAATGGTTAGAGCAGTGTAAATTGCATGAGAATATCACTACGTATGCGCTTTCCATGATGGTCATCTTCTTCCTTCAAGGGAAGGGACACTTAATGTCTGATAACCAGATGAGGCAGTTTAGCTCAGGAGAAGTTATTAGCATAGATGGCTGGGAAGTTATAGATTTTCAAACCATTAACACACAAGATCGGATTGTTCCTTACAATGGACCAATGAAAAAATTGTTAATGGAAGTAAGATAATCTAGAAAGTTAATTTTATAAAAATTTTTAAAATAAAATTATAAAAATTATTACTATAGTAAAATAATGATCAGAAAAATAACAACGAAATTGTTCCCAAATATATAACATGTCTATGTAGGTATAATTAAAATAAGATTTTGAAGAATAAAAACCCTTTAATTGGAAGATAAGGTGAAATAAAAGGGTATATGTCAATAAATCAATGAAACGGAGGCAAAACGAATTTTTAAAGATATAATATAGAAGCGTACAAATGGTACAAAGAAGAATTAAGAATAAGTGAATGGTCTTCGTGGTGTATTAAGGTCTACAGAAGATTTGGATAAACTACGGAATAAAAGTCAATAATAGGTTTTTTTTAACTGGACTTCATGTGAGTGCTGTCAGTTGGGTGCACCTGAGTGCAGTCTGGAATTGGATACATACCACATGTTAAGGTATTGTAGTATTGGGCGACCTTGAGGCTGTGTGGATTTTCATATTTGGGTTGGATCCTGATGTGGTTAGCTTGAAGGATTTAGGGGACATCGTAACTGCCCTATAAGAATTGGATGTACTTACTATTGTTGCTACAGTTGGAAGTAAGGATATAACAAGGAGCTGACAAAGGGGGACAGTACGAGTTTGAAAGGCTGCCAGCTTGGTGGATGCAATAAATGGGGTCAGTTTCTGTCTATTGTGATCTCATCAGTGGTGATCTCTGCATTGGTGTGACAGGGAAGGTGTTTTTCGCAGTGGAGGTTGTCGCTGGAGGCCTGGTTTTGCAAGGGTTTCTAGAAGATCAGCAAGTGGACTACTTGTGTGGTTGAGATTGGTATCCTGTGGATTGTACTGCAGTAAGTGTTAGAAAAGGTAAATGCTAATATAATATTAAACAAATAAGTCTTAAATACTTAGAATACTACATTTTTGAGGACGGTTGCTTTGATGGATGTTTGGTAATTGATATGTGACGGAGATCATTTGGTTGAAGTTTCACTTTGACAGTTTTCAAATGTCATAACTGATAAATATGTGTGCACTTTAATATCCATTTCAGATAAGTATTGAAATACACATGTGAACCCGACTTGATTTAAATGTTTTCGTTCTCTATGAGCTAGCAAAAGGGAAAACTAAAACTTATAGAAGGTTACATATCTAACATCGACTTGTTGAAGTAGACAGATAATTTAATACATGAAAAATAATATAAGCTTCAATAATTAAAAACTAAAAACTTGAATAAACTAACAGCACCTTGAAAATGTATAGTATTGCAAAGAAATTGGTACCTTGTTACTTTAACATAAATTAATAGGCGTCACAACGTGGACCTATAACAATATATATGTGTATTTTTCGTTTGTGTACTGCTATGCAAAGTGTGTCGGTGGCCTGCAAGTAAATCATCACAATGTAGGTCCGGGGATGTACGAGTAAGGACGTCAGATACATCTGACACCAAAACCAAGTAACTATCCTCCCATTTCTAACAAAATCCGTGGCACTTAAAGCAATTAACATCTTCATTCCAAGTAACAGGTTGTTGCCCTAATTATTAAGTATCGTAAATGATGGCACAATGCAATGTAAAAGAATTAGTTCTCCCAAAACAAGAATGGGGGTTTAAAATTTACGTGGATTTAGACCAGGATCTGTAAATAAGGCAGCAAGCGTAAGGAATGCGTTAGACTGCATATAGTCCATCCTTTTTCTACATGACTCAGAGCAGGTCACGACCATATATTTTTGTAAGAGTGTAGATAGAAGTTTAGTTAAAAACCAGGTTTTGATGTTGGTTACAAATAAAGTTAGAGAGGTAACTCTAAAATTTTCACTTATTTTCAATATTTTTTTATTAAACTTACGAAGGCAACAATGAATCGCTTGCTTACTTTCTTTTATTCGTTTTTTTTTTGGTATTTTAAAGGTATGTTTTACAAAACTTTGTAATAACAAAATGCAAGTTTCAAACAGCTGTCAAAAGTGACGTTAGTCATAATCTTAAGAGTGGGCTAGTACACTTTAAAAAAATTACAATTGACAGCAGGATTTCTGAGGCTTTCAAGGCCATTGTCATTAAGTAAAAAACGACTTCCGGGATTGGACCGTGTCATGATTGAGATCGAAGAACTCAACGTTTCGCCCACTTTCGTAAGAGGCTTCATCAGGAGGAAAAAGCAAAAGAACACGTTAACACAACGTGTTAACCACGCCAGATGCGAAACTCTTTGCAAAGGAAGAGATAGAAGAGCACGGTAACTCAACGTGTTAACCACTTCAGAGGAGAAACTCGACTAACTATCGGAAGGAGAAAGGCGAGAATTTATAGGCAAGCGCAGTGGTGGTTCAGCAAATGCCGTTGCGGTTAAGTGGCGGTGGGCGGGGTTTAGGAATTAGCACTTTCCACATAGAAGGAAGGGGAAAGCCTTCGTCCCGTCGTTTGTTACTTAATGAAAACGGCCGTGAAAGCCTCAGAAATCATCTAAATAACCTCTACGGGGAGGATATTTATTTGAAAGCCTCTACCTTTTCCAAACTTCGACATCTAAACTCCTTTGCACTTTAGCGTTTCTTTCCCGTTGTCGTGACAACAAAATCATACCTTCTTTTCTTAAAGTCAAACATCACATTTCAACCCACTTTTCTCAAAAAATCCTTCGTCGCACTAGCTTTGCTTTACTTCGTGAACACATTCACCAAACGAGGTACGATCTCAATACCATTTCCAAACAATTGTTAGATCTTCATTTAGAATTATTCAATACTCTTAGCTTTGTTGACTGGTCTCTCTTCGATTCAATCACCTACACACAGGCCTAAAAAGCATTAGAAGTGACAACTGCGACTCATCTTCGTAAGTGTCATTCATTGATGTCATCGGTTAAGGTCTCTACAGATCAAAGTGGTTCTAAGACGGTCATAAATCTTTCTTCTTATGCCCTCTCTCCTAGCGAAAATTCTATACTTTCCAAAGGTTTGAATTGTTCACTAACCCCCAAAAGCATTCCTACGGAAAAGATGATTAGTTCGGTAGAATGTTATGTAAGAACGCTTTTAAAGACGCTGCCGATCTTATCCGCTTCGAAACTGTCAGGTGTTTACGATCATCTAAACCACCTAAAAGTAACATACAAGAGACGAAAGGAATGCTCTCAAAACCTTATGTTCCAATTCCGACATCTCAATTTTGTCCGCTGATAAAGGTAATGCTACGGTTTATGGATCGAATAGAGTACACCATTAAGGTTAAGTCTTTACTCCAAGATTCTTCTTATGCCCTACTTTTGTTTCTTCCTCCTGATGAAGCCCCTTACGAAAGTGGGCGAAACGTTGAGTTCTTCGATCTCAATCATGACACGGTTCAATCCCGGAAGTCGTTTGTTACGTAAAGTCACAGCATGTTCTGAACCATATTGAACCTACAGATACTTACAAACTTAGGTTCTTGTTTGATATATTGCATCTATTAGCAACTTATAAGTCAGGAAGGCAAAATATCTAAAGCTTCTGGAATGACGATGATACGGGCGTTGAAATCGTTTATTGCACAATGTATTTATTTATTTATTTTGGTACTCAGCCAACAGCCGTTAGGCCAATTATAGGCGTCGCTGTACATTTTAACCGATTTCGCTTCTTGATGCGTTATCTCAGATTTGATGACATAAATAACCGTGAGGAAAAAGATAGAATTACAAGTTGACCGTAATACGAGAAGTATTCCAGTTATTTGTGGCTAATTGTCAAAATTTAGTTGTTCTTAGACCCCATCTGACAATTGATGAACAACTTGTGGCATTTAGGGGGGCTGCCCATTTAGGCAACATATACCGTCGAAGCCAGTAAAATATGGTATCAAGTTGCTGGCTTTATTAGATTGTAGTAACATGTACCCTTTGAATCTTGAACTATTTTCCGGAAACCAAGCGGAAGGACAATAAAGAAAAAAATCTGTAAAGGCCTTTACATGGAACTCCTTCGCAAGTGAAAGTTTTGAAACAAAATTTTTTTCTACTCACTATATAGAAAGTCGGCTTTTGCGCCCTAGTTTTAGGAAACAAAACTGTCAATTTCCAACCAGCGGAAGCCAATATTTTTTGCTCCCGCATTTGTGGTTATGTCACCATGGATATCACACCAAAGCTTTACAACGTTATGCTGATTTGGAAATTAGACAAAATGTCACTACAGAAATCTAGGGTCACTATAATGATTTTCTAAAGCAAAATTTTTGAAATTTCGCGCAATAGAACATGCGTTCGAAGAAAAAATCATATATATATATATCACTGGAGCAAAGGTTAATTTCCCCCCTTGTTGTTTAATGCTCTCCGCTTCACACGCGGGAGGAAATGAATACCTTTGCTTCCTAGATATTGTAAAGGTTTATGTTATATTATTATTATGATTTAATTTAATAAATAAATACACACCCTACACATATTTTTATTTTTATTGGATATCAAATTTTTACTGATTAAAATAAATAAATAACCGTATCAATGGGTTCATTGAATTCAGTGTTTTTTTCTTTTTCGTATTGCGCACATCTGCAAGTTAGATAAATTATGGCTAGCTCTATTTTTTGGTAACCATGGACTCAAAATCTGGTTGGGTTCACTTATTTGTTCAAAATAAAAATCCCCGTGATACGCCACTGGGCTATGAAATTTAGAAGTAGCAAACACGCAGACTCGCTGCTCTGTTACTAATATCCATCAGCAAATCAATTTTACGTTCAGTTTATTTCTGTGTGATTATAGTGAATTCAAAGCAAATCCATGAACAAATTAACAGGTAATTCAAATCTCGCGCTTTATTAAACGTTCCTAATCGTGTTTTGTTTTAGATCGTTGGCGGGTTCCTTCGCAATTCAGATGTTTTCAACGCGTCCCTAACATAACCTCAACTTATATTTCTACAATTTCTGGAACTCCTGCTCTATTTTGACGTATTGTAATACTGGGATAGGCTTCCTCTCATAGGGCTCGTTCCTCATGGTAGATTTCGTAGCTCTAGTACGCTTATACGCTTGGCACCACTAACCTGACCTTTCTTAGGCTGCGGCAACTTCCTCGGACAGCTTCTCCTGATGCTTCTTTCGGCTGGATGCTGGACCCCCGGGATGCTGCAACTGCTGTGCTGGCCTCGTACACACCGGGCGGAACTGCTGACACCCTCTCTCAGGCTCTGGAACTTGGCTGAAGCCCGCAACTGGTGCTCGTAAACTGGATCTGGGCTGCCGATCTTGTCGGAAGCGGTCACCGGAGAAAATATTTTTTATGTGATGGATTTTTACACCCACACTCTCACATATGCACTGTAAACTGTTTATCACGCCGGTATAATTTTTATTAATTTATTTTAATGTTAAATGATATAAAATATAAATAAACTGGACACACAATTTAGCTTGTCCGGAATTAATTTATTTCAATTGTTTCTTTTCCTTGTTCGTTAACAACAATTGCCTATCTGGCTACATAAAAAATGGATGTTAACTGAATACAATGCAATTACTTATAATATAATTTTCAATTTAATATATAAAACTGTACATAATCTTACTTTCTAAATTATTGTTTGTTCATGTTTGCAATTTATCTAAGTTCTAGCGCTACTCACAAAGTTTTTTTTTATTGTCTGTTCACTTGTGTCATTACACTGACTTATTTTTATAAACACAAATCTTGTCCATTTCCTGTGGTGTATTTTTCTTGCAGTTTTATGAAACCTGTCTGAATTTCACCAATCTTCAAATATCACTGCTTTCTTTTCTTATAGCCTTATTCGATCTATTGTTGTGCTCTTTTTGCACTGTAATTGAACATTCTGTCCTTCTTACCTTTATTTAAAAAGTTCATAGAACTGTACTTATTCAATTAAACTGATATGCAAATTTATTTAACCTGCATGTAATAAATTCCTTTGGTGATAGATTTGTTAAATTATTGATTGGCTTTACATTCCACCAAACTCTTAATTTATGTTAATTGATAATTCTGTGATTCTAATTTACGATTTGAGCTCTGCCTTATTGCCATTCATTCTAAAGTAATTTCATTTAATATCGGCAATGCTTGACCGATGTAATCATGAATTAAAATTTCTAATGTGACTTCTTGCAGTTGCCTGCTTACCCCAGCTCTGTGATTTATTGACTTGCTTTAAATTATTGATTCTGCAAGCAGAGTTTTGTAACGGGCTAAAAACCATTTCAATATATAATAGTAGATTATGCAATGAGGGAGAAAAATGCTTTATTTTGCTGAGGTGAATTTGTAAATTGCACTGAAGCAAAATAGCATTCTCTCCGAGTTGCATATACTATTTTTTGCACTACTAGTCTCAAAACGCCTTATTGGCCTACCTTTAAGTTGTGAAGTTGTTTTTCTCCACCTTGGGAGACAAAGTAAAATAAACAATTTTCACCGTGGTAACTAATAAATTGCTAAGTTACCAAATATGACTATTTTAATTTTGACGATTTAAAGAGGTGTATTGTCAGGTTGACAGTTAAAGTATTTTCGAAATTTGTTGGAAATTTTAGGTATTAAGCCGTTTAGGTAGTGCAAAAAATAGTATATACACCACGATAGCGAATCCTCTTATAACCTTCGCGCGTTAGAAACTTTGCGCTTCCCGCTCAGTATCTAATATGCGCTCAGGTTATAATACTGGGCTTCGCTACCTTGATGTATAATATACTATTTTTCACGTTCCAGGAAGATTTAAAACCAAAAACCCGTTTTTTTCAACGTCATTTATTGACATCTTAGTTACAATTATTTTAAAATTAGTAGCCTATGGTAAATTTTAAAGTTGGTGGTACTGTAAGTCATTATGACAAGAGCTCACAATTATGTCAAATTTGAGGTTGGCAGGTTAGGTTTTGCTTCAGTTTGTGTCAAAACTGACGCAAAACCAAACCTGATAACCTGGAATTTGACAAAATTGTTGTGTCAGTCATAATGAAAACTCACTAGGGAAATTTTTGTCTTATTTATTCTCTAGGGAGTAAATGTTTTACTTCTGTGACAATTTTGATGCTATAGAAGCCTCCTCCCGGTCGTGGAATAATACCTAAAGTACGTTTTTTTCCTATAAAAATTTTGAAGGTCAAAGAATTTAGGGTTTATGTTGGCATTACTTGGATTCCTTTAAAAAAATATGTTGCTAGAATTTGTTTTAGTAACTTTTTAGAACTAAAAATTGGTGGGACTTTTAAAATCTGGCATTAAAGGAGTTTTATTTTTAGGTAACCTTTGGTAAACTTCTTCTTCTGGCATGTTAGGCTGCAGATCCAACAGTTCCTCTGCACACCTCAGAATTGCTTTTTTTACATTTAATTTTAAAAGATTTCGTTTTTTACGCTTATTCATTTTCAAAAAAGAAAAGCTGACAATTTAATTTTTTTCTATAGCACATGTTAAAGTGTGCTTTTATCAACTCAAAACAAAAGGTCAAGTTTTACTTTAACAGCAAGGGTAGATAAAGTAGCACTTTAACATCAAGGATAGATAAAGTAGTTTAATTTGATAACTTTTGTTTAAATTAAATATGACAGCTTCGTATTATCGTAGCAACCCAATCTAGCTACTGACATTTTGAAATGTGATTGACTGTTCTTATTTTCTTTTGAAATTGTTAAAGTTCTTGCTATAGAAAAAAATATTGTATTATACGCGACGATAAAGTTATTTCTATCCACTCTTGAATCATTAACGTCTCGACTTCGTCTCGACGTTAAACGATTCACTCGTCGATAAAATTTAACTTTATCGTCTTGTATAATAAATTACTATTATTATACACGACGATAAAGTGATTTCTATCCACTCTTGAATCATTAACGTCTCGACTTCGTCTCAACGTTAAACGATTCACTCGTGGATAAAATTTAACTTTATCGTCTTGTATAATAAATTACTATTAAATGTCAAAATAACACAAGTCGTTTACAGAAAAACTTGACGAAGATAAATTTTCTAAGAATTTTAAAAAAGCAGTTTTGCCAATTTTATCTTGACCTTGAAAATTTTTATAGGAAAATAATGTACTTTATTAAAACTTCAAAGGAAAAAAAGATTTTAAATTGTTTAAGGTGTCCACCCTGTGTATGTTGGGTCCAAAATATGCCCTCTTTCGTCAAGGGGAAACACCTTGGAAAATATTACTTTTATCTCTCTAAAAGTTTTTGAGGTAAAGCAAAATACAATTTATTTAAGGTGTTCAGCCTGTGTATATTTGACCGAATTTTTCTCGGTTTCATGACAATTAGACATATAATCCGCATGAAAAATAACGTCTTGCTCTAATAAATCGCTTTTGAGTTATTTCGCCAGCAGACGGACGGACAGGCAGACAGACAGATAGGCAGATAGAATTAATAAAGCACGTTTTTTGTTAGCCTCTGACCTTGGTGATTTTTTCGTTATTACAATACTTACTTCGTGTTTTAGACAAGGGAAATAAAAAGATACAAATACCACTGTCACAGATGGAAGCATAAGTACTAAACGTTGAACCATTTCCAAGAAATTGAATTTTATCTATTATATTTTTTAACATGCGTAGTAATACATACAAACTAAAACACTACAATTTGCCTTACTCCAGTGTAGTAAATTATTCCACATAATTCAATGTACATTTAATCGTTAAAGTTTCATTTATTTACGTTTACATGACTGGCATAAAACTTGTGTACTTCTTAATAGGTCCAATATTAAAAACCAATATCCATTGTATTCATTAAACTATGCACTTTGAGCCCATTACTGTTCATTATCAATCTGAGATTAGTTCGTTAGCTTGTGTTGATTTGAGGAAAATGCGATTGGCCTATAAACTTGACCGCAGACCTCTTCGTCATTTTGAATAATTTTTAGAAATGTAATCGGTGTTGCGATGTAGATAAGATAAATCTATAAAGGTCCCCATGAAATTACACACCCACAAGTTGACGGTCGTAGTTTGTTATCTCAACGCAATGATTCTTTTTACATTTATGTGTATGTGTTTAATAGGTATCGGCGATAATGCAAAAATACTGGGAATTTTTCACAACCCCAGTAAAAGTCACCATATATTAGGAAGCACCCTCTTAGAAGCCCTTGCTTTGAAAGGACATGAGGTGACCATGGTCAGCCCGTTTCGCTCGAATACATCTTTGGCTAATTATGAAGACATTGAACTTGGCGGTATGCTAAAATATAAAGAAGGTAAGTGCTCTGCTTGTAATGGCACTGTTGTTACAAACAAATTAAAAGTATTTTGTTGGAGTTGTTTTCACTATATTTAATTTATTTCTCAGATGGCATGGTTCATAAGCTTATGAAACAATTAGATGCAACCGTTTACAAACGTCTGGCAATCATGGAAGAACACTTTCAGCAAATCAATGCAATTTTTTTAAACCATCCAGCCATAAGAAATTTGCTGTTGTCCCACAGAAAATACGATCTGGTAATACTAAACTGGGTTTTTAACGAGGCGTTTCTAGGCTTCGCTCACCACTTTAAAGCCCCTGTTGTAATTTTTAGTGGCTTTGGTTCATCGAGTTTAATTAACAAAATAACAAAAAATTCTGCACCAAGTTCGTACGTTCCTAACATTATTCCCCCATTCTCAGATAGCATGAGTTTCTTTCAAAGAGCGTACAATACTATTGCAAAAATAGTTTTTGAGTTTACGGAACTGCTTAGGCAGCCATTGCAAGAGACACTTCTCCAACAGCATTTTCCTGACTCCCCGTGTATCAGACAGCTTCTTTCTAACGTTTCCATGATTTTGATAAATTCCCATATTTCTGTTGAAAGCCCTCGTCCTTACGTTCCTAACATGATTCCAGTTGGAGGATTTCACATACAGGAACCGAAAGAGCTAGAGGGTAAATTGAAAGCTTTTATGGACGGAGCTGCAAAAGGGGTAGTATATTTTAGTCTTGGAGCTAATATGGAAAGTGCTCATTTGGATGCAGAGAAACTAAAGGCTGTTGCGAATACTCTTTCAAAGCTGCCCTTAAAAGTGCTGTGGAAGTTTGAGGGCGAGCAGTTACCACCGCTTTCCGCAAATGTTATGGTAGAAAAATGGTTTCCACAGAATGATATTTTAAGTGAGTTCCTATATTGCATTTAAATTTAAAAGTTTGGAATTAATTTATTTTAGCTCACCCAAACCTTAAGTTATTTGTTACCCAAGGCGGTTTACTAAGTATGACGGAAGCCATATACTATAGTGTTCCTATGGTCGGAATACCATGTTTTGGTGACCAAGAGAGCAACGTTGAACATGGGGTTAAAAACGGATACGCAGTAAAAGTAGCTTATCACGACTTAAGTGAAGAAACCCTCATTGCAGCTATAGAGGAAGTTCTTCGAAATCCCATGTAAGTTGGACATTGTGAAACTAAAAGTATATTTTGTGTGGCAAGTAGTCAGAACACTATGTTTTTAAAAGTGCAACTTCCAATTATTTTTAGTTTTTAAATAACAACATTAGAATATTTTTATTTTATCGATATATACAGGGTATCAAGTGAACATTTAAAATAAGAAAAATATTCTAATAAATATGGGTATTATAACTCTTCATAGCAGAGATACGGAGAAGTTGTTTGCAGAAAATCGCAAGAGATGGCGAAATGTAAATACTGAAATAACTAACGCCAGTAGACTTATTTTATTTATTTATATTAAATTATGTAACTTTACATTTTTAACATTTGCTGCGAATTATTGAAATGTGTGTCTACTACTTTCTGTTGCTTTAATATTAATAATTGTGCGTTACTTGAAACTGATCGGCAGTATTGCTGTACAAAGCGTTGTAACATTCATATGTATTAATATTTGAATGTTTTTCTGACTCAGATTCATACTGCAACGCTTTTACTGTTATATCTGACACCTTGTACCTTATATAAAGTTGAGTATTCTGCACATTTATAAAGCTATCTTAAAATTACAGATTAAAATAATAATTTAAAAACATTTTAAAAATCTGTAATGAGCTTTACTCAGAATTCGCCTGAAAATGGACGTTGTGACACAAACTAATTTTCAAATTGAAAGGAAAAATATCTTAACTTTTCTAATAATACTAAAACAATAAAGGAACAACTTGGTAATGTGAATAATATCACTTTTTAAATAAACAACAACATTACCGGTATCGATAGTGGGATTAAAACTACAGCGCCTGCTACTGCGATTTCAACTTCGCCCATTTGATGCACTCGCTCATCGAGAACCTCGTCCGTTTGTGCGATGCGGGGCAGTATTACACAGAACGCACTTATTATTCCCTTTTTTTGACTGTTTACCTTTACCCCATATCTGTTGGGTTCCATTTTCGTTAAGTGTAAAGCCTGAGCGATGTGCAAATTATTACTTTTATCTATTTCTCAGGTAAAACAAAAATAAACAAAACTTTTTTTAAGGTGCTCACCCTATATATGTTGGGTCCATAATATTCTCTTTTTTTGCAAGGGTAAAATCCTCAGCTATGTGCAAAATATTACTCTCATTTAAGTAATAGTTCTTGAGTAAAATAAGAAATGGGAAAAGTTATTTTATTAAGGTGCTCGCCCTGTAGATATTTTATCGAAATTTTCTCGGTTTTATGCCAGGAAGGCATGCAAAATATCGTCTTCCTCTGACAAATAGCTTGTGAGTTATATCGACAACAGCCAGACAGGCAAACAAACAGACAGATACGACAGACAGACAAACGGACCCGGAAACGTCAAGATCTGAAAAAATCTCGGAAGGTGATTTTTTCGCGAGTTCAGAATACTTTCTTTGTTTTTTAAATGCGGAAAGTACTAAGAATTTATGATTACAGATTGCATTTTGAAGCACTGTGTTGTGTCTATTTAATATAGTATAAAATAATGGAGGATTATTTTGTGTACTTATATTTTTCAGATACAAACTAAACGTACAGCAGCGTTCGGCGTTGTTGAGGGATCGTCTTGCGAAACCCCTAGATGTAGCAGTTTACTGGATTGAATACGTTTTAAGACATAAAGGTGCCAGTCATTTACAAACCAGCGCATTAAAGCTTTACTGGTATCAGTATTATTTGTTGGATGTCATCGCCTTTATTGCATTAGTATTTTTAATAATTTTCAAGTTAGTTAAAGTCGTAGTTAACTTTTTAAACACGTCGGTTTCGAAAAAGCGTAAAATGGGAGAAAAGAAATTTTTGTAATAGAACGTCATTTTTTAATGTTTGAACACATGTGTGATATATATGATATTTTATAATCTAGTTATTATTTTAGTCAATTAGCGAAATACCCGATCATTAAACGTTAAAATTTAAAATTATGGGGCCGATATGATACGGTAAAATGACTTTTCAAAAACTTCCTCTCAGAAAGTGTTAGTGAACTACGTGAATTATGTAATTTATTAAAAGAAGATACTCATATTTTTTATTATTTAGGGAATAGTGGGTCTAAGTGTAAAAAATGTTTTTATAAAAAATATGTTTCCTTTGTCGATGTAAAAATTGATCTAAACCAGTAAATGGAATGTCATTACTTTTATACGGTTTAGGGCCGGTTGCAGAAAGCAATGTTAAGTCTAGTGTTAGCTAACATCGCGTCAAAGTGAACAAAATCGCATCAAATTTTGTTTACTAATGTATTAGTTACCATAAGCATTTGAGATTTGATTCGTTTTTGTTCACTTTGATGCGATGTTAGCTAACACCAGACTTAACATTGCTTTCTGCAACCGGCCCTTAGTGTGGTTCATTAAAACAATACATAGTCTTATATTTTGAACCGCAAAGAATTTACTTACTGTTGTAATAGAGAATAACAATGATTTCTGAGTTTTACTTATTTTCTAGAGGGTTTTCAAAAGAATAAGATTTTTCTGAGGTGGATAACGTTCATTCTAAAAATATCAAAATGAAATTCTTCTCCCAGCATGATTCTAACTTACTACGTTTTTGGTTTTCAAAATTGCCTTTCTTTATTTTCAAAATTCTGATCTCCAACAACACCCAAAATATGAATGCGACGAAACTACACCTTGATCTATACGTGTGTATAGTGGGGTGGCATATCTCCGGAAAGCTTATGCTCATTGTTTATTAGTCAGGGTATGGGTTTCAGATCATTTATGGATAGCGATTTATGAAAATATTTGTTTAATAATTTGGAGCACCAAATAGATTTGGTATAGTACAATGTTCTTGGCGAGAAGATCTCTTTACTGTCTAAAGTATTTTAAATTACCACCCGCTGGTAGCTTCACCTTGCCGGGTGATGGGGCTTGCGTGTATCAAGAAACCTGAGAGTGTGACGGCGCCGGCGTAGCTTGAGAAATACTCTGGTCCTGTAGGTGGGGGACGGTTAAGACGTTAGGCCAGCTCCCTGTTTCTTGTAAAACAAAGAAAATTCTAAAAAACCCAAGGACAAGTCTCGGAATACGGATAGAAAACAAAGAGAAATGTTACGAAAACGGACTATTGTAATTGGAACTGGGAATGTGCAGGGTAGTAGAGGACGGATGAAAGACATGTTAAAAATTAAAAAAAATAAAGTTGACATAACAGTACTTACAGAAACTAAAAGAAAAGGCCAAAGAATTGAATAATGTAGCGAATATAGGTATTCATATTTATAGGAAAGTAGCCAAACATGAACATCCCAAAAGAGGAGTAGGTGTCCTAGTCAATAAGAAACAAATTAGAGAGCAGTTAATGAAAGAATTGTGACGGTAAATATAACACTGTTTGGAACCAGGATGACTATTTATAGTTGTGTATGCCCCAAACAACGATGAAAATGCAACAGGGAGATAACAGATGAAATGGTACAAAATAGAGAAATCGTCATTTTGGGTGATATGAATGTTCGAGTTGGGAAACGCATTAATCATCAGGTCGTCAGCAGATTTGGACCAAGAGCTTTTAAAGGTTCTGAATGTGAAACAGACCATTACTTACTGGAGGCAAAATCTATATTACCACTCAAAACGCAAAACCAACAGCAACAATATAATGTGGAAGAAATAGACAAAATTGGAACTCCATAGCATTCAAAGCATCCATCCTGACAGCACTAAGTGGCTATATAAACAACTGCTCGACGACCTGTTAAAGAAAAAATACCTCACCTATACAACAGAAGAACTTTACCAACACAGTCAAATCGATACAAAGAGCTGCTGACGAGGCACTTGGTTGAAAAGATACAAAATGCAGAAAAACGGATTATTGTCAATAAAATAGAATATAAAAGATCCTTAGCAAAGTTCAAACGAATGATGATAAAACAAAGAACGAAGCTTGGGAAGAGAAGTGTATAAAAATTTAATCTTATTTAGGAGGCAGGAAATTTACTGAAGCATGGCGATTTATAAAACATTCTAAAACAGACCAAATAGAACGAATACACCTTACCGTAATTGAAGCCAGTAAATGGGATACGGCTTTCAAGGATCTTCTAACAGAAAAACGGCAGATATATATTCCAGACGATAACACATACAACTATACAATACAAGGAGGAAATAAAACTCTAAGTAAAAACAGTAGAGAAAGCTATAAAATCTTTAAAGAATGGAAGAACCTCTGCACCTGAAGAGATTCTAAACTATGGAATATCAAAATCTGTAGGAATGCTCTCAGAAATATTAATCAGATACACAAATGGACAAAAACTATCTCCAGACTGAGAAACAGCATGGATAACCCCTACATACAAAAAAGGAAATCGTAATAATCAGAACAAATACAGAGGAATATCGGTAATAAGCACGCTAAGTGATATGAAATCGACGCAGCTGAAGAACAAAGTGGGTTTCGAGCTGCTCGTTCAACGATTGGCAATATATTCTGTCTAACGCAGTTGATAGAGAAACGAACTGCAGTAGCGCGTGAAGTACGTCTTATGTTCGTAGACCTAGAGAAAAGCCTATGATAACATTCCTATAACAAATTTGTGGAAGGTGTTAGCCTAAATATAACTGTAATCAAAGCACTTAAAGAATTATATACTAGAGCAAATTCAAAAATCAAACTAGGAACCCATCTATCAAAAGGATTTAAAGTGACAAAGGGATGACGACAGGTATGTTGTATATTACTTGTTTTGTTTAATATATTCTTAAATGCGGCTTTAAGTGAATGCAAGAAAGGGTGCAAAGGAATGGGCATGCTGGTAGGTAGTGATATTTTGTATACACTGCACTATGCGGACGAGCCATAGCTTGCACAGCACAAGTAACGCAAATGGACAAAGTGTAATTGATTTTGTCGGAGAAAGAAAGACGTGTATCGTGTAAATAATAAGCACGCATTTCCAAAGAAAAGAACAAAGGAATGTGTATAGCTCCATACAAAAGTCACGTAAGTCTAGATCTAGTACTAGATCAAGTACTTGTGGCGAAGAAGAATAGAAAATGTATTAAAAGTGCAAGAGCTTACAGTGGAGCGGACATCCATTTCCGATCATTCTATAATGAAGATTACAGAAAAACAAAATACCAAAAGATAACAGAGCACCAAGAGAGGAAAGGATAAAGTTCAAGACACAAGCATCTACAAGTGAAGAAATAACAGAAAAATAAAAAGCCATTCAGAATAAATGGAAGGAATATAAAACATTAATGCAAAATGACAAGAAATTAAACGGTTATGAACAACCTCCAAGGAAGTGGATAAGGAAGAAAAGAAACAAGATAAAGGCTCGTTCGATAACGAATACTTAAAAATTATAGAAGAAGGAGAAAAGCCGAGAAGAAAATGTTACATGAGGGGAAACCACAGCAAGAGAAAACTATGAAAAATAATAAAGAAAAAAAAATATGCCAAAAGAAAAGGAAAATATATATGTAAAATAAAATACAGGATACAAAACATATATTCAAAAACCTGAAATAAGGTTTTATAAGAAAGTGGGAATAATAAGAAAAGGACTTAAAGGAAAGTAAATATTTTAAAAACAGAGAAGCAAAGATTAGTGACGGTCACATTGAGTAGAAAAATGTATACCTAACATAATATACCATTTTTCCCAACAAAAATAAATGCCGGAGGAAGACAAAAATATAAAAACGAGAGTCTCCACTGCAGGAATTACAGAAGAATGGCATTACTTAATACAATTTACAAATTTCTAACAAAACTTGTGGCAAATATATTGAAAATAAACACTGAGAAGACACTAGGAAAGTACCAATGCTGTTTTAGAGAGAAGATGGCAGTAATCTACTAAATTGTTGAAATTAATGACAAAAAACAACGGCTGTAAACAATAAAATATCTTCTCTTGGGTGTCAGTTGTGCCAGTTCCACATATTCCGCTATGCATGGCATTGTTAACTATTTGAGTGATAACGGAAGAGTCACTAGTCACTGTGGTTAAATCACTAAGAATTAGCTTGTTTAGTGATTATGTTGTATCACAGTTGTTTAACTAAGACACTATAGTTTAGGTGAATAGGTTAATCACTATCACTGGCAATTCCATCAATCAGAAGCTTTCGTGTTTATCTGGTATGAAAGGATTGTCGTCCTAGGTGATAGTGTGTTGAACCATCACATTGATCAAGATTTGTATGGCTTTTTTTCTTACTGAGGAACTGCTCTATAGTAGGGAAATTTGTTTCTCGATGTAACTGTGGGTTCCTGATATACCAATCTGCATTGGTTATAATTCGTAAAATGTTATTTTGCAGAATTTGTAGTTTTTCAAGTAGTTTTGAAGGTGGCGCTCTTTACATTACCTCCGTACGTGTATGTTGGTCTGATTAGAGACCTGTATATTAATGTACCAAAATTAATTTTTAATGAGAAGTTTTTGTTTAGTATTAGCTATGGTATACCCAATCTTGTGTAACTTTCTAACAGTTTTTTTAAAATTTATATAAAGGTTCCAGTTGAGTTTATGGTCGAAATATCGTACGGCACAATCTTTGGGGTTTCATATAACAGGAGTATTGTTAATAGAGATTTGGAGGATCTGTGGGTCGTCGAAACGTAAAGATTTTAGTTTCGCATTTAGTAGCATTTAGGGTGAGGCCCCATTTATTAAACCATGTGTTTATTACATCAACAACGTTTGGCAGGTTGTTTCTTGCATCATCAATTTCGTGATCAGGTCCATGGCGAGATTAGTGCCTGCCGAAATAGGGACATCGGACATGCAAATATTGAATAAGGTGGAACTCAGGATGGAGCCTTGCGGGACACCAGCGTTAGCTTGGCGAGGTGTATACAAATATGAATTCACTCCTACTAAAAAGAATTTTTTAGATGGACAGCCTGTGTTGCATAGGAATTACGTTCTGTCTGATGCTGCTCGTCAATTCACGGCTAAACCCGCCTCTAAGTTTGTTGGCCCTTTTTACGTCAATCGGAAGTTCTCCCGATGAGTCTATGAACTGAAAGATCCAGATGGACTTGTTCTGAAAGATACTTGGCATGCGAAAGACTTGAAACCCAATTATGACTCCGCTGTGACTTAATGTTTTCCTCTAGTTATGTTTAGGGTGGTTGGTTGGGTATGTAGGGCAGGTCACTGTTAGGGAACATTGTCATCGAGTTCTTCCCTTTGCTGCATTGTAGGCTAGGTCACTATCGAGGAGCGATTTCATCTGGCTTTCCCTGCTGTGGAGTCTCGGATGGTTCGATTAAGCATTTGGGGTAGATCATCTTGGGAAGTTTTGTCACCTAGTTCTTCCTCTTCCAACACTGGCATATTTGTAGCTGGCATCTAGGTCGATTCTATTGTCGACTATGGTATATTCTGGGGCTGCTGTAGAGTGACTGATTGGTAGGTACAGGTTGCTACGTTAAAATTGCGCTTTCTTTAGATTTGTCGCATCATTCTAAAATTTTTGGTAACTTCATGGGAAGCGCTCTCCGAATCGTAGCTCTGTGGGAGTATACAAATACCGCGCGCTCTTGAGTTAGCAATTGTTTGAGCTAGCTGTGTCATTTATCCTTGGCGAGTTTCCGGTTTCGAGGGGCATTCTTTTTGGTCCTGCCTTGCTGCACGGAGCCAGCTTGCAAACGGTACAATTTTGATGTCGTCCTAGTGGGTAATTTTTTTTCCTAGAAACTACTAAATTGGGTGATTTCCTTCGCCCCGCTCTTTGCGGATTTTAATATTCTAGCAAACACGTGCCCGCCCGTATGGGGTAAGTCTCTTTTGGAATTTTGGAGCTCCGCTTAGGTTTTGATCTTGTTATTAGCGTGACGTGTCGGGCCCACTAACTGCAATTTGGAACTTTGCTGCTCGGAAATACTTTTCGGGGTCTTCGTGCGAGGCCCCCTGTACTAGTTCTGGCATCCTCGTATTTTTGACTGTAACCGCTGGTGCCGACAGCAGGGCTTCTGTCGTCTTTACCGAGAGCACACCTAATGCTGGGCGCATTCATCGAGCCTCTGTGGCCATGTTGAGCCGATGAGCCAACTTCCACCAGGCCCCGGGTCTCAGTTTCGACAACATAGGTACCCGCTAGGCAAGCCCTCACACTAGCCGAACGTAGTGTAGAAATAAATGTATGTACATTCATGTATTTTAATGTGTAATTGAATATGTACTAGCGGGTGCACCTCACCCGTAGTGAGGCAGTATCTCGCTGCTGATTGACAAGGTCTAGTTTATCGTACTCAGTACTTACTATGTAATTAACCTCACTTGCTGTAGTCCCCAATGGGCCGTCTTGTCAATTGAACTGAACCAAATAACTTGTGGTGAATATAAGTAAATTGTGATACTTGTAACGTGCTTGAAGTTTTATTTAATGTTGCCGCCTAACGCCTTTTTTACAGCTATAATTCTTATAGTTATAAGAACCCAGTCTGCGAATCGTCTGATTAAGTATTGAGATACCTGGCTGGTTTGTTTTATTCTGGATTCGCTGACGTCCTTCCGGTTTCCATCCAAATTAATTTACTGCACGCCATTCTTCGATTTGTACTAGCCGTGCCAGGCAGTTATTTTATTTTTTCTTTGCAATAGTTGAGAAATATATCCAGCGAATTGCCTCGTTTAAACAACATAGCAAGGTTGTTGCGCAAACGGATATCCAGTATATCTTGCTTTTGGTCGTGTTTATACGGAAAATATGTGCAGTCGGTGGGTAGGGAGATTAGAATTGCAAGTCTAAAGAAAATTTCATTAAGCTTTATTCCATTGTGGTTTGTTACTCTACATCCCTAATCACTATCACAGCGGAAGAAATTAAGACAGAACTAATCACCCTAAAATTATCCAGTAATTACAATACTACTTCTTAACAGTAAAAGACTGTTACGGTTCTTTTGTAGCTTCGCCTGTACTAGTAAAAATTTGCTAGCTGAATTGCTATTCCTAAGTATTAGTAGGCGGTTTTTGGTAATTTTGCATTTATTAGTATAGACCTAGTTGTACTTTAGTTTTAAATAGTTCATTATAATTAATAGCTAGTTTCGCATGCAACCCACCTAGAAATTAACTAGATTTTCATCATCTAAATATATTCTGATCAAATCCATTTACATTTAAACCTGGTGGTTATGCAACCATACGCGCATTTATTATGGCTGGCCTGGCTTATTGCTAAATGCAGCTCTGTTATCTCTTCATGCAGTTCAGCTTTTCAGGAGGTTTTTGTGGATTATCCTGCCCAAATTTTGGAAATTTTTTGATAACTTGCAACTTGTGGAACATTTGGAGGGTATCTAAAAATTCTTTTCCTTTTAAAATTTCGTGCTTGCTGTCTGTGCCCCAGCAGTGATGTGCTTCGTAAAGCCCTTTGGTTTGGGCTGATCTCCATTGAATTTATGGAGAACCTAGGACACCAAATGCCTCTGTGACGTTCGTAATTAGTTATTTTGATTGTTTTACTTACGTCGTTCCCAATTGCGGATCACTTGGGGCCAGCATTTTTCTTGCACTTCCACATGGCTAACCCTTAACACTAGGTAAGCTGTCACTTGCATCGACTTCTTGATCGAGGGTTTATTCGGGAATTGTTGTACGTTTTTAGCCAACTTTTTACTGGGACGCAAACTTGCGTGGGAACCCATCCATGTGCTCCTGGAATGTGAAGTATTGTAATTGGACTTCGTTAACTATCCGCTGAGGACATCGTGAGGAATCCTGAAGCTCCTTTTTTACACCTGTAATCCCCTTTTGCTGCCTTAGTTGGCTTCAGCACAAGGTCATCTACGTCGCTTGAGCTACCGCTGGAAGCAGTCCCACCTCGCTCGCATCTCCGTTGCCCAGGCGCACCAGCCGCAAGAGATTAAGCGGGATAAATATATTTGTTTGTGTACTAATGCAATCGAACCGCTCGGTTAGTTATTCTAAGAGCACACTATGTCAATCGACCCGCCTTGAATATTTACGTAGGATTAGGCGAATTCCTCGCTCGATTAATCATAGGGCATGTTAGCTATTTCGTTCCTCTGTGCGTATTTGTGTTCTGGTCAGGCAAACCAGTGGATACAGTTAGTACGAAATCAGGTTATGCTCGTCGTTTTGATTTTAGACGTTTAATTTTTAAGCTCCAGTTAGGGTCGGCTGCTTTGCAGCTCACTGTTAGTTATTGTTCAAGGAATTTGCCTTGGCTCTCCTGAAGTAATTTAAACTCAATTTCGGGAAGCTCAGCTCGCTGCTTCACAGCGTCAATTTCCTACAAAATTAGTATAACATAGTATTGGGAGTTGTAACAGTAATATAGTAGAATGATTGTACTCACCGGTAGCAGGTTTTAACCGTGCCCCGCGGCACTTTGGGCCCCCTATTTGCATACGCCCAATATCCTACGAATTCAGGTTAACATTTTGTGACAGCCACCGCGTATTACGCATGAAGTTGGCGCTTATTTCGGTTGTGGCTAAGGTCTCGACGACGGCAACTTATTGCTTAGAAGACTAGCTTCCGTGAACTAGATACGTAATTTCTTTCTTTCCCTCGCTTATATACTTGTGTTAGGAGCGTATTCAACCCGTTTGTTTTTTTTATTATTCACAAACCAAATTATGTCTTTACAATGAGAAATTACCACGAATTTATATGGGCATATAACCCCTGGTGTTTCGCACCTTAGATATTTTTGGGTATCATAACTAAGTCATTTTGAGCTGACACTTGGGGCTAGACGTCAGCTGAAGTCTTGCAACGCCCTGTCCTGCAGCGTCCCGCATCACAGGATGCTTGCCGACTTCCTGCTTGCGCCATTACTCTACAATTAAGTATTTTATTTTTATTTTTACTGTTTACGGAACGCCATTTGCCGTGCCGTTTGTACTTAATTTTAATGTGTTTTCTTGTTATGCTTTGCCTGCCTTGTGAACTAGTCGCATAGATATAGTAATATTTATATAGATATTTATTATTGCACTATAGTATCCACAATTTAATAAAGCTGTGATAAGCTAATAAAATCAAGTGAAGTGAAAGTAAAAGGGAAGATAAGTATAAGGCCGACAACCTTATTACTTATTAAACATTGTCAATGAAACATCCCCGTGGATGCCCTATGTTCCTCAAGGATCGGCAGGATCGAAGAAGAAGACAAGTTATTGGACTAATTTTGTTTGTGCTGCTGGATTTATCCCTTACCTTGTGATGGTCCGGCGCAAGGATTAGACAACGTCGAGGACCTGGCGCCCTCCTTCTTTGTATTGTTTTTTTTTCAGCGTAGCTGGAACCCCAACCCTTCTAGGCGAGTTAGCCCAATTAGGCCGATATTTACCATCCGGCAAAATACCTACTATTACTTTCGCCAACAGGTAAGGCCAAAATCCTCTATCCTTCCTCACAAGACTTTAAACCCCAATAATCGCAGTTGAACTAGAGAAAACGGTCCTGGAAATATTTAACCCAAACAGATTATTTTCCTGTGTGGTTTCTGTAAAAACACTACCTAGAAGCAATGAACCCCCACAATGCACCAATTGCCAACTCGTAGGACACACAAGAAATTACTGGCCCCTGTCGCCGCGCTGTTTAAAATGCAAAATCACTACACCCAATGCAAAATAATCTCCCAAATGCGTAAACTGCGGTGAGCCCACACAGATAATTATAAAAGATGTCCATACATAAACAAATCAACAATTCTTGCTCATCTTTCACTACCTGAACTACACACTCAGAAGCTTTCCACTCCGGGAAAACAACATCCAACCCTACCTATTTCTTTGCCTTAAGAAACAATCCCTCTTACCCCAAATCTAGTAATTCCAATCTAAACACTACAAACTCTACTCCCACAAACGCCATGCTAAACAATAGCCTCCAAACTAGTATTGGCTTCATAACCCCATATTTAGATCAAATGAAATGCTTTATCCTGCTCTGAATAACTTAACCCTCCTAAATTGGAACGCCAATGGCATAAAAAACCAACTCGCACCTTTTATTTCATTCCTAACAAGACTCAAAATTGGCGTAGCTTGAATCACTGAAACACACTTAGTTTTAAACAAACACTTTACAATCCCAGGATATCACGTCCATAGAAAAGACAGAATCACCGAAATCGGATGGGGTGGTTCCGCAATAATCATTAAAAGAAACCTGGACGCAATCCCACTTGAAATAGATCCCATCCAAGATCTAGAAGCAAGAAACCACCAACTAATCAACTTAATCCAAATGACCTGAACTAAATATTCAACAATAAGTTACCTACATTACTAGCAGGAAACCTCAACTCTAAACATACGATTATAAACAAACTTGTGATGGTGTAATAGGAAGTATAAGGCAATGAATACCATACATCAAGTAAAAGTTGAAAGAATCGTAACAGAAATAATGAATTACGACAGGAAAATCCTGTTTCGTTTTGTATTTTTAGCATGGTGTTATGGTGTTGGAAACTATAGTACGAAAGAGCTAGCGATTGGTTAAGGTTAAAGGCAGAAATTCACACCAGGTAATTGCCTATGCTGACGATGTGGCAATTATTGCAAAAAGAGGGGAAGAACTAAAATAGCCAACAGTGTAAGTAATCACGGAATCAGTCGAAAAAAAGGAAATAGTTACAGGAAAAGATACAATGGGAAGAGAATCGCATCTTGAAATAAAACACCAAAAGAATAAAACATATAATTTTTAAGGGATCACCAGCTATACTTGTTATAATTTTCACAGTTGTGTATTGTCTGGTACGAGAAGTAATGGTAAAACTAAGTTATAAGCCGTAACTAAGGTTCCAAAGCTTCAAAGCTACTTTATTTTGGCCATTTATCGAAAACTTCAGAGCGATCATTATAAAAATATAGATTTAAGGTTACGCTTTTCTTATATCTGGTCTCATAATATTACTGTAAATATAAGCATCTATTTAAAAAATGTCGATAATCTCATAAGAGGAAAATAAAATAAACGTGACAATTACAGAAAGCTGTGGATTGTATAAATTAAAGTTGCCATGGTCGACGCTTCTTTCTTTCAAAATTTTCAAGGTTGTATTGAATTCTTTCCTAACCGTTGCATGCGTTCTGTATTATTGCTCCGCTTAAAAACAGCCTATTACCGATTGTTCTTTGACGACTTTTTTAAAATTACTTGTCCTACTGATAACATCAGCTGGCGTCCGTGATTCATCTTTAAATTTTCTGGACAAACATTATTATTTGAAGCATAATACTTGTGCATCACAAAATACCTATTAAATAAACTGTAACTGACAGCATTCTCTTTACACTCGCAAGTACACTTGAAATGCCAAGAATAAAGAAAACTGTAGTTGAGTTTTATCGGGTAAAAATGGTTTTTTAACCTTTATGACTTCTGATGTTTTGGCCTGAAGATTACATTTATTGTTGAGATTGAAATGAAGCTTTGCGTTAAAAGAATGTAAATAAAACCAAGTTCTACAGGCAAATATGAAAATCGTGGTAATTTTGACTTTTGTGTATCTAGCATCTGGCCAGGTAAGTTGCATTGGTTTATAATAATAAATTAGTTGACGATCACAAAGTAAGATTTTGATATTAACTATATTTTCAAAAACTCACTAAAAGTAAATACTTTTAAATATTTCGTTTCTGATATTACTAATGTCATTTTAAAAAATAATTTTTAAGGCTACAATTTTGATTACTAACTAGTTTCCGATTGCCCTATAATAAACTTCCCTACAGTTATGTCGTATAAATACATATAAGTTCTGACACTAGCAAAACTCAAACGGCGCAGTTCCATACGTGGGAAGTGTAATTAACTTTTTGCCACGACATGTTTTATTACCCTTAATTTTTTTCCAATAGAACATGCACTTACTAACAACATTTTCTTGCATTGCTTCCTATAACCTCCAGTTTATCGGAGCTTTTATAAAGCACATTCCAGCCTACATTGAAATGAAATTCATGAAAACTGTAATCATATTTTTTTGTGAATGTAGAGGAATATGTAAAATGTTATTCTGAGAGTATATTAATGTGGCAGGGACTTGCTTATTGCTAAACATTCCATTTTCCAATGCCTTATAATATACATAAAACTCAAAGTCATTTTCATCTAATTTCTTTCAATTTGAATTTTCCTCGTACTTATCAGACTAATAATTGTATAAATATAAAACAGTTTATACATCTTGAAATAGTTTATGCCAACAACTGTAACGTTAGCAGTTCACTCTTCCAATAGTTCCAATTAAAGTGCATACATGTGAAAAATTATTAAAGAAGACATTATAGTAACACTAATTTACATTTAATACTGTACTAAACTTTCAGGAAAACATTGAACATGAAAAACTTGAATCTCCTGCAGAAGTTCCAGAAGTTCCGACTACTGAATCAGTCGTTGATCAGTATTTAGACATAAATAAAGTGTGTATGGAAAAACTAAACCTTAGCAGAGATGTTTTCGAAGATATAAGATATCAAATTTCATCTGAACACTTGTCAGTGCCAATAAGTCTAGAATATACAAACTACTTAAGCTGCTATTGGAAATCAAAAAAGTTGCAGCTGGATAATGGTCAAATAAATTTTCCAGAATTGGAAAAACTGGTTTACTATGCCGTTAAGATAACTATCGATGCTTCCGATGTACCTTTGTTGAACACTTGGCTTATTGCCACTGAAATAATGGATAAATGTAAAGACTCCAAAGGAAAAACTCATGGTGAAAAAGCTGTCAACATGAGAAACTGCATTTTTGGAAGGCTTTTAGAGCAGAGAAATGTAAGTCAAAATTGTAACTAAGAAATGCGTTTTCTCTTACTGCTCTTATTTTTGTTTACTATTAACAATTATGTCAGTATGTCCATTTCCTATCATAAGCGAAAAGCCAATCAGTTTATTTAATTTAAAAGTTTATGCTAGCAATTCCATAATATTATATTTTAGGCCCTAACAGAACCTGATACCTTCGAAGACATACCGAATCTAGATTTGACGGAAGAAAATTGTGTCAACGAACTGAATTTAAATGGATTAGAAATCGAAGATATTAACAGGCATTATATGGTACCAGAGAACGTTACCAATTTTAACGAATTTCTTGCTTGCTATTGGAAAAAAATTGACATTATGGATAAGGACGGACATTTTAATAATTCAGCGCTCTTATTAAGGCTAGATAAAGTCATCAAAAGCGAAGTACTGGCACGTAGCAGAGCCATTTACTTAAGTGATATTCTAACTGAGTCTATTTTAAATGGATGTCGAGGTATTAAGGGCTCAAATGATGGAGAGTTGATCTTGAAAGTGCAGAATTATATTCTGAAAAGGTTGCCTTATTTTAAATTATTGATTTAATGTGTTAGGTACGCTAACTTCTGCTTAATGTATTGAATGAACGTATGTTAAGTACTTTGACATTCACAATTTAAAAAACCACAGCTTTATTATCTACAATAATATTGTGTACTGTTATTATCTATAAGTTTAAAGATAAATGTAATTAACTAAATATATTATAACCTTTTGAACTTTAATGTGTTAATCATAAAGGCTGTGCATATTTACGACTACAGAACCGCGGTACCTAGTTGCAGTTAGAAGATGAATACGGTTAAAGTGATATTTATTTTTTTATTTCTTCAGGTAATTCCTTTTATTAGTCCATCTAAAATCAGTGCTAACGGCCCTCGCAGTCGAGTTACTCTAACATTTCATTAAAACAAGAGTTAGTACATCATTGCATTCTATGGACTGTACTTTTAGACTTCTTTGTTGAATAAATATATAAACATCTACGATTATTAATTTCGAATATTTCTACCATTATGAAGTGGCAAAAATAAAGAAAAGTCAGAAGATCATTGAAAGAAAAAATAAGTCGTTTCACAAGAAGCACATCTAGTTAATTCTCATATAATTTTTTAAATTGCATTTTCATTAAATATAATGGGTCTATGCAATTACTTTTCTAAAAGGGACTTATTTTAAGGTTAGACATACAGTGTGTCCAAGCTAAGGAGGGCCAGTATAGGAATCTCGTTAATAGTAAGAGATAAAAAGTTAGTTCAACAAAAATTTTTATAACAACTTTTAATTTATCCGACGTTTCGTCTTTGAGCAACCATGATCAACATCATTTTCTTAAATACGGTTCTAATTTTCTGATGTCAAATTTTTGAACACCTTTTTCTTCTTAATTCAGCAATGTACCATGCATTATGATTTTAATTATGTCTAGAGTTTTTTACCATTAAAAGATGATAGAAAGTAGTTTTATTAGTTTCGCTCTAACCGCAGAAAAAATCAGAATTAAAAATTGTAAAACTAGTTTTTTTAAATAAGTCAAAAAAATCATATCAATAATGTTTAGGCGTCATTTTGCTAGTCTTTTAATTACTTAATTTTTTCCATTTAACTAAATTAACATCTTCTACTATTACCGACATCCCCAAACTGGCCCTCCTTATCTTGGACACACTGTATACAAATGACAATGTAAATAAATCTTAAGATTATAGTTCTTCCATTGCAGTACATTTTCAACGGCTGCTACTAACAGTATCAACATAAGTAATTTTTATTTTAGATTGCTAGACAGGCATGTGCATGGATATTATTAGACCAAACTCTACCACTCGATGATGATCAGGAACAATGTATAAAAGAATTAAAACTTGACAGAGCAACAATGGCTCGGCTCAGCGCTCAGCAGTTTCTTCCTGAAGACAATTCCGATTACAGCGACTTTCATGCTTGCTCTTGGAAGAAGCAGGGTTACATGCATCAAAACGGTGGGATAAATTTTGACGCTTTGGAAAAAATGATAGCTAACGCTTTAAAAGACCAAGCTGGCACTAGCAGCAGTGCTATTCGTTTATCAAAGCAGATGGCAGCAACAGCCGTGAATGATTGCACAGACGTTGAAGGGAAATCTCCCGGTCAAGTTGCTGTGAAAATTCAGAATTGTCTGTACAGAAGAATGATGCAGTTTTCGGAGGAGTAAATTTTTATTTATACTTATACATGTGCGAATAGGATTCTATTAAATTGATTTTGTTTGTATTACTTTGTAATGATTAAACTTTTATGAAATTGGTATGTGTTGCTACAATTTGGCACTTTAGAATAAGCTCCTGTACTTTACTAAACATTATCTTAAATTTTACAATGGTTATACCGATATCCAAACTCTTAAGTTAAAGACTAACTTTAGTAGAACGCTGTCTGAAAGTATTTACAATTTTAAAGCAATAAATCAAATAATTTCATTGATACAGAATTCAACAAAAGATGTGCTAATTAATAAAAAAATGTAAATAACACGACATCCATTTTAAATATTTCATTATTTTTGAAAAAGCTATATGTGTAGAAAAACTTAAAAATTACAATCTTACAACATTTCAAACAATTGACCTTTCTTTTGCAAGAAAATTAATTAATAAATTGGCGGCTAGAAACTTGTCAAGGAAAAACCTACCATTAAAGTAAATACAGGTAAAAACCCCAAGAATTACAGAACCTTAGAATATTAAAATTTGCTACTTCGTTGTTCTTGTATAAAGAATCTATAAAGTGCATGCTATAATGCGTGAATTTAAGTTCTATACTTACTTCATACACGTTCATACGAAGTAATAAAACACAGTAGTCTTCTCCACGTACATGGATGGATCACCTTCCTATTCATACACCTTCATTATTTTGGTGCTGCTTAAAATTAATACAACTGGAAGATTGTGCTAAAGGGGAACATAAACTGTTAGGTAATCACTGTATATAGTAGGTGAAGCAGTGCGCTTTTGAGATAAAATTAATGCAATGGTTGTGGTGATATGCTAAAGAAATTAGAGTTTTTCGCATACAAAAATTTAAAAATGTAAATTTATCATATGTCACATTTAAATCTACTTTTAAAATAAGCAAGGTTTCCTTACGAACGCAGTGCTCTACTTTAGATCAAGCACGTTATATGTGTTCGGAGCTAGAGTATCACTATAATCACTACAATAATTATTAAAATACTTGAAAGATAACAGTTCGAAATAATTTCTAACTTTTCATTTTTAACAAAAACTTCAAATACTGCGAACTGCAAGATTGCCATATTCTGTAACTAAAAACAAAAAGTTGCTTGTTCGCTGGAAACAAGTTGCTTTCAGGAAATATAATTTTACAGTAAGAAAGAAAATAGATTTGAGTCTCATGTATAATAGTTTGACACCTTTTTTGCATAAAATTTAGCCTTGGATTTTTGTTATGAAGTTGCAAATAGTCAGAACCGAACTATTTATTTTGTTGTATCACCCCCAACAAATTTGCTGTAATATGATTGCCATATGGACCGCCTAAAGTATTGTAAGACCTTTCATGTACTTAATTAAGTATCTCTTCCATTGCATAATTACTGCAACTGGGCACATATCTAAAAATTACTAGATACATTTTTCGTTCAGCTTATATGTGGCAACTTTGCATTTGAAAGTGTTTTGTCATGTTTTCTAACCTAAATTCATCTGGAAACCATAACCTCAAATGTAAACCTTGCTTAAACACAACAAAGTAATTTGACACAACTAATAAAATGTGGAAACTTCTATGGCTAACCTTCATCTTCTTAGCATCCACTGATTCGTCGGCTAAATGACTCAAAAATATAACCTTAATGACTACATGGATGCAATTGCCAGCCGGGCCAACTCAGGGAGAAGGTTTGCGGTTCTTTAAGAACTTGAGGTTAAATTGAAACACATTTTTTAATTAACGACAATTGTATCCAGTTATCATAGAGAATCGTAAACTCCAGTAGCAAAATTATTCTGAAAGAAAAACCCAACACAGCACAAGTCGCAGTAACAATAACAAAACCACAATGCTAGTATCACAGTATAATAATCACGAATTCAATATTATATCGTACAAAGTACAGGTGATTATTTGCTAAACAAATATTATCGTAAGGTAATAAATCCAAGCCAAAATTTAAGGTGTCCCTCATAACACAAACTGGGCATGCGAGAGAATTAGTTTAAAACAAAGATAAAAAAGCACAGATATAAATTATTTTAAACATAACAGTTTATAAAGGGGCAAAGGAGCTTAACGCAGGCTTCATAACAGGAAAACAGCGGGTGCCTTCAGGTACTTAATTCGTGAAGCGAATTGTACATAACAGCGAGAGTCTCAAACGAAAGCCTTCAGAATGCTAACGGAATTCGGCAGGTAACTGTAGTAATCAAATGAAGTTCACAGCACCGGCTCACGCCCCATAGTATTAAATGCTTTTAAATAGGGGGAAACTCGATTCCTTTGGCGAGCCTCTTTCTGCTCACTAGAAAGGTCGCGTAGCTGGCACAGAATCGTGTAAGGTATAACACCAAACAGCTCATACGAAGGTCGGAAACGGCAGGTGCTTTTCAAAACCCATACAAGGTCAATCTCGACGCCCTCGTTATGAAAATAACGATTAAGGAAAGCTACGAACCTGCGATTATTAAGAAAAAGAAAAGCCCACCATAGAATCAGGGATGCCTTATATCACGGCGCGAAAAGCTTCAATCGAATTACTCCAGATAAATTTGAGCATGAGTGAATTCCACCAACATACTGTCGATTTCCAAAGATTTAAGTTACCAGGTTTTACTCTTATAACTAACAACTTTCCTCTTGACTATTCTGTTTCGTTGTTTGTGTTCTGGTAATGATTAGTCTTTTATTAAAGAAGACCTGTGATAAGCTTTATTTTAATTCTCAATATCTTTTTTCACTTCGTCATTGTACCAGTAAGTTCTTACGCTCTTCTTGTTCTTCTCTTGATCACCTAAGGTCTCATTGGATGTCTGATGTATGGCTTAATTCAGTTTGGTTTTTTCTTATCTATTTTATTACTTGGGTTATTTTTAGTAAATTTTGATTCAGTCTTTTACTATAAAGGTTCTGAATGCTGTCTTCTTTCAACAAATAGATCTTATAAGTTTTAGAGGTCTGTGTTGTTTCTATGACTTTATATTGTATCTAACTCTTATCTTCTATCTAAAAAGGAGGTATTACTATTCTTGCCGGTACTAGGTAGTGACCTGAGCCCCAATTAGGTCCTCTTTTAACTATTACGTTAGGGATGATGATATTTTGTTATTGTTTCGTAATAATGTAGTCTATTATAGACTTCTTGTTACATGAGTATCTGTGTATACTATTATGGTTTATTCTCATAACCGATAAGGCCTGATTTTCAGGCTCCGGGGTTAATGAGGATACCTAATCGGCATCGGCGCTTCCCTCAAAGCTATAGTGTACATAGCTTCTTGCCTTAGTGGACTGCATACGCCTACATCTCGTATAGTACGGTGTAAGGCACACAGCGCCTTAGCATTCTTGCACGAAGTTCTAATTCAAGGTCTCGATCTCAAAAGACGAGCGCATTTCCAGCTGCTTATATTCTACTTTTTATTTCCGTTGCTTGTTCAATGTTGTTTGTTACCCGGGAGCCCGGTGATTTGTATTTCGTAATCTTTTCAATATGATTTTTGTCTACGAATCTGTAAGTCGTGAGTTTGTTCTAATTCTAGTTCTTTGTAAGTTCTCTGCATTACGTGCTATTATCAACATATCATCTGTATATGGTTGTCCATTCACTATAATTTTAGATTTTTATTCTCAACGGTTTTTTTAAATACTGACTCGGAGCATTAACTGAATAACATCTGGAACAATTTATCTGTCAGCTGAATTTCGACTTTGACAGATGCTGATTGGTGCCAGAGTAGTGTCTCTATAATATATACGGAGGTCCGGTCACACGATGGTTCTTCTGATTCAAAAGGTTTGCCTAAGTTCCTATCGAATTTTATCAAATGGCTTTTTATAATGTACAAACCAGATGTTCTAATATTTAGTTGAGTTCTTTGAGTGGTTTGAAAATCTATATATATAAAACTGAAAGTCTTGACTCACTCACCTACTCATCAACGCCCAGTCCAAACTCTTGGACCTAGAAAGCTGAAATTTTACACAGATGTTCCCTTTATGATGTATACAAGGGCTAAGGAAGGATATTTCCAAATTCAACCCCTAAAGGGGTAAAATTGGGGTTCCAATTTTGTATGGAGAAATAATATTAAATAAACATTTCGACCTGAAACTTCGTACGAGTACTTCTAAAAACAAATAAGCAAACACCTATTTCGTGATTTTTTGAAAATCAACCCCTTAGGGGGTGAAATGGGGTAAATAAGCCTAAAATACGATATGAGTGTCGTTATTGGGGTTATTTGAGACGTTGATAGCGAAAATGGTATTTATTTTTAAATCCAAGACGGTGGACATGACATAAGGGAAGGGACGGGACGGGACGGGACTGGACTGGACTGAACTGGACTGAACAGGACTGGACGGGACTGGACGGAACGGAAAGGGAAGGGAAGGGATGAGAAGGAAGGGGAGGGGACGGGATGGGAAGGGAAGGGACGGGATGGGACGGGATTGGACATGACGGGACGGGACGGAACTGGTCGGAAAGGGAAGGCACGGGACGGGACGGAAAGGAACGAGACCGGACGGGGCAAAACGAAACGGGACGCAAAGGGAAGGGAAGGGTTGTGATGGAAGGGGAGGGGACGGGGCGGGACGGGACTGGCCGGGAAGGGAAGGGACGGGACAGGACGGAACGCGAAGGGACGAGACGCAAAGGGAAGGAAAGGGATGGGATGGAAGGGGAGGGGACGGGACGGGACGGGAAGGAAAGGGATGGGATGGAAGGAGAGGGAACGGGACGGGACGGGACGGGATGGGATGGGACGGTACGGAGACGGGGACGGAGAAAGGGACGGGGACAGGGATAGGATGGGATGGGATGGGATGACAGAAAATAATTAGTCATTATTTAATACACAAATAACGAACCTCGCGGGTACAGCTAGTATTCTATAATTTTATTTGTATTCAGCTTTAGTCTAAACCAACTACTGAAATATGATGACGTTCAAAATTTAGCACAGAATCGAACCGAAGAGAAACTTAATTTAGAGACCGAGGGTTGTACTAATGCTTGCGTAGCTTTGCAATGGAGGCTGTGTGTAGTTACTGTGCAGCCCAGTTGAACACTGGTTTATTGTTGGGATTGTTGCTGATTGTAGACAGCTTTGATGTTGGGTCGTTGTACATTTGTTTATTATTGGGTTAGATCCCAGCTAAAACCGCTTTAGTGCACTATGTGCTTGAGGTTAGAGATTATCCGGAGCGATTATAAATAATCCTCGACCTGATAAGTAATTATCACTGATTCGGGCGGTGCACCTGAATAGTGCCGGATGCACATTTCCCACAAATGGCTTGTGAGCTGGGCATTTTGCGGTTGGAAGCGGCCACAGCCAAAGCAAATCACATTGACACGGATTGGACCCGTTGATCTAGTTAACATTCGGCTAATACGTACCAGCGGCTATAAGCCTCCGTGTTGCAGGGGTATTACAGATACATCACCGGAGGTGTACTAAAGAATATTGCTAGTACTGCTAAATGTTGTAATGTGTGTTTACTGCTGCTTGCATGTTTAGTTTTGAAATTTGTCTGGCTTTGTGTTCGTGAACGATTGCGTGTGACCACATACTACGTGAGAGGGCCTAGCTCCCCTCCGGTGTTATGTTGCTGACCTGCAACTCTTAGACTGAAGAGGCGTTGAGGAATTTTTGGTAAGTCCCCAGCCCTTGTAAATTTATGCATGATAATCGAATCCAGAAAAAGAATAAATTAGCCCGAAGCACTGAAAATATGTGCCTACACAGGCGTGTATATTCTTGTGCTTATCCAAATATGTTTGAACCAAAACACTAAAAAATGCATCTTTAATGCCATTTTAACTCTAGAACCATCACGTGGCTACAGTAATATAAATTTCACCAAGGCGGGATAGCGTGATAAAGAGTTTCAGTTGTATGTATCAAAATGGTACACAAAATATATTTAGTTGCCAAATATCTCTGATACTTCAAGATTCCATAACTTTCTTTTTTTATCCTGCTAAATACAATACAATATTTTTCATAGATGTTCTCGAATATTTAGAACATAAAAGATGTGCATACCAGATATTTCTATTAGGACTATACACGGTTGGACGTCGGATATTTCCCATGTGTTTTTGAAGTTTTTCATTTTAATGTGAAGTAATAATTTGACCATGTTTTTATATTTTTGTGGAGTAAAGATCCTCCTTTATCTTAACATAGGCAGTGGTTAATTAAGGATGTAATCAATAACATCTTGCTGATATTCTTGTAATTTTGATATTTATGTAATTTACGATTTAGAATTATATACGCTACGAATCATTTTCAACAATCTAGCAGTGTTACGTGGTATATGACCTTTAATATTCGATAGATGTTATACGAGTAGCAGGCGCATGTTGTTACTGATCGATATTACTAGTAGCTCTTGACTTTCTTCGTTTAAAATACGAAGGAAATATTGTAACCGTAAAAAATCATCTTCCAAGTTTTCTTCACACCTTTACATTTCGGGGTCTCTAAATGAAAGAAAACACGTTTTCTCAATTCCGTCTGTTTGTCTGTCTGACCTACTCTCCGTCTGTTCGGCTGTTGGCGGTCTAGTTCAAAAACTACTTGTTCCGGATTAGACGAAACCGCTTGAGGAATAGATACAAGTAATAATTTGCACATAGCTCAGGCTTTATGCTTGACGAAAATGAGACCTAACAGATATAGAATGATGATTGTAAACAGGGCAGAATTTTTAGCCTCTTTATAATGCAGCGAGAACAGCAGACAATCCGAGGACGGTCATGGCGCAGTGGTTCAATTGTATGCCTCTTTCCTACACACGTTTGGATTCGAATCTCACTGCGTCTTCATTTTTTTTATTTGTAAATTGATGTAATGGACATTACTACGTGTTTCCTTTCTCTGTATTGAAAGTATTGCCAATGTTAAGCGATTTGCACCTATTTTGTATATATTTTTGAACACTTCTGTTTTCATTTCATATTTGCGGAATTTATAGTTTGAAAACTTCCACTTACGGGGGAAATTAGGAGTAAAGCCTTTTACCTTTTTTTTTCTGTTTTGTTATTGTGTGTTCCCGTCTCTACCCATAAATACCGTTATTGCTCTTTTGTTTCTATCATCCTGTACGTCACCCTCATAGTTACTAACACTTATAATAATACTATAAAATCATGACCTTCGGTTGCACGAGCCTGCTTAGCTTTCCACGACATGTTGTATTGAAAATAAAAGCAAATATTAACATTACATATGGAAAAAGATAAACCTATCGCTATAGCCACCTTTCATAATTTTATTTCGGCGATGGTCAATGGACGTATAATTTTCGGGGATAGAAACTGTCGCAGATATGACGCCCAAGCGCAGAGTTAACATATCCACTTTGCACTGTATACCTACTTGGACTGAGGGGTTACCGCACCATTTTATTAACAGATACCCTGTACTACAAAGTGATATTGCAGGAGCAAAGTGTATTAATCAACATTTCAAAATATTATTAACATTATAGTACTTCGTCTATTAACTCTATTTTAAAATAAGTACAACGAAAAAGTTCATTATCATAGCAGTTCTGTGGCTTGAAAGATGCTATAATTAATGTTAAACATGGCTATCGAATTTTAAACATTGTTATAATTTGAGACAATCAGTATAGCTGATAATGTCTGCGTTACACTATAAGAAACAGCACGTTTTAGAAAATATAAACATTCTAAATTTTAAATAAGAACATGATCAAACCGCTTATGAAATAAATGCAAACTAAATCATAATTTTGCAATGAGCAGGTCACGGAAGAAATGACATAACTTTTTCAAAGATCAAGGTTATACGTTGTATAACTCTGGACCGAATTCTTTATTTTTTTAGCTTATCGTCAAATATACTTTGAAAAAAATGTTTATATTATTGAAATCTCCTATACACAATCTCGTATTGTACGATAACTGTTACAGATACAGGATGTCTTTGTACATATGGAATGCCTTATTGCTTGCGGGGTTTGATAGATTTAATAATATTCTACAAAGGTAAACGAGGCCAAAAAGCAATGTAAAAGTGGGAAGAAACTTTAGGTAGAGAAAACCAGAGAATTGCGTGCAAAACGTTGATGTAATATTGGATTTAGCTATGATTAGATTACGAGCTCTCTTCAGATGTATGTTGAACAAAAATACTTATGACAAAAAATACTGCTATCGACTTCCCCGATCCTACCGAGGCATTATTATTTTATGTACCTAGTTGTATTATAAACGTTCCCTGTACTACAATATAGCTTAAGAAGAAGTGAGTAGAAGGAGCAATTTTTCGATACAGTGCAAGGGTAGTTATAAAAAATCTGTATAGAGGGGTTTACACGGAACTTAGAGTTATCAATAGAACTTGTCCGGGTGCTGCTAGAACTCCTATTAGAACTACCGGAACTGTAAAAAATTACTTCCAGGTCTTGGTCGTTTTGTAAAAGTGCTAACACAGAAATACTGGTAACTTTTTTACTTCGAGTTTTATCAAAAAATTTTATTAGAGTTATCGATAGAACTCTTCTTGGTGCTACTAGAACTCCTATTAGAACTACCGGAACTGTAAAAAATTACTTCCAGGTCTTGGTCGTTTTGTAAAAGTGCTAACACAGAAATACTGGTAACTTCTGTACTTCGAGTCTTATCAAAAAATGTTATTAGAGTTATCGATAGAACTCGCCGGGGTGTTACTAGAACACTTATTAGAACTACCGGAACTTAAAAAAATTAAAAAGATATTTTTTTCTGGCTAATAAAAACATTTTTTTTAAATCTTTATTTTTGTTAGAGTTCTAGTAGCACCCCGGCGAGTTCTATCAAAAAGTGTAATGACTGAAAAAGAGTTATAGTGGTATTTGTCCGATGAAAATGTGAAGTTAGCACCCCAAATCTTCGATCCACATTTTTTTCTCTTAAATACATAAAACTATTTTTAAAAATAGCAAGGAACTCTAGAACTCTTTGGGGTGCAACGGCAACTCTTGAAAAAAATAACATTTTATGAAGTTGTGGTGCTAACTTCACAGGGGTGAGTATTTGACGGGAATTTCTTGTTCGCCGCTAGAATAACTGAGCCACTAGCGCGCTCAAATTAAACAAGTTTCTAGTGCATTATAAAGATACATTACTATTGTGTCCCGTTTCTGATGTTTACCCTGTATCTGTTAGATCTCATGTTCATCAATAATAAAGCCTGAGCTATATGGAAATATTACTTTTAACTTTTGCAAATAAAAGAAGTGGAAGTTCTGACCCTAAATATTTTGAAAAATCAAGAGGAACTAGGGGTACAAATATCTTAACGTTTCTAGTAATACTGAAACAATAAAAGGAACCACTTGGTAATTCAAAGTAAATCAATTTTAAAATAAAATAAATTGAAAAGCGGGCCTAAGAATTGTCTTGGAAGGGAAGTTTCTTGGAATATAAACATTACTTATTGAAGTTCAACTTAACCGCACGAATACTATTTACGTCTTAGTCAGGAATCACGAACCATAAACTCGATCATAGGGTGTGCGCTCGAAAATATATGTACACTATCTGGAATGATCTTGCGGATCTATATGTGGAGGGTTTATTCTTTTTGCAAATGAAATAAAAGAAAAAATATTTTCAGATTTTTTATTAGTAAAAATTTATGTATTTTATGCGTACATCGCATTTGCAAGCTTAATTTTGCATATTTCTCAATACTTTTTAAGCTAGTGGAAAGCTTACTCTTTCGAGATTCCGATAACGTCAAATTAAACTCTAAATTATGTTTAACAAATGCTACATATTTTTTTTAACAAAGCGTAGTGGGAATACGATTATACTGTGCTTGCAAATCATTTGTATATATTTTATTTCTCATAATAATATTACGCTAATTGGTAATACCTGAATAATGTCATTTGCAATCACTAGAAAACAGAGATTAAATTACTTGCGAACAAAAACAAAACCGTTAAAAGTAAGCACTTCATGCTCTTCATCTATTTATTATAACTTAAGGGCGAATAAAAACATAGAAATAATGTTTTGCTTTTCTCATAAAGCAGCTATAAGCACAAGAAAATTCAAGAAAACAAACTTTAAATTCTTTTACTCTTAACGTCCCACGCAAATGACTCTAAACAATTATAAAAATCAAAGAAAAATAGGGCTAAAAATATCGTAACGTGCCCAATAATATTAATGCAATCAAACGAAGCACTTGGTGCGAATTACACCAATTATCAATTTAACAAAAATTACTGGCGGTGGGATTTGATCTACATCACCGGCGTGTGCGATTGTAACCGTCACACGTTGCAACAGGCAACATGTGTGACGCGCGGCTGTATTTAACCGAACGGTCTTATTGTTGCAACGTTTTGACTCTCTTGTGACATTATTCTGTATCTGCTGGGTTCTATTTTCGTCAAATGTAAAGCCTGACTTATGAGAAAATTACTACTTTTATTTATTTTTCAGTTAACCCAAAAATGAACATAACTTAATTTTTTAACGTGCTTACCCTGTATATATTTGTTAGTTTCTCGGTTTTATGCCAGGTAGACATATAATCTACATGCAAAATATCGTCATCCTCAAACAAATAGTTTTTGAGCTATACCGCTAACAGACACACAGGTAGACAGACAGATAGACAGACAGGCAAACGAACAAACAGACGGAATTGCGAAAATCTGTTTTTCGTCATCTAGAGACCCTCAAATGTGAATACGATATATGAAGAAATTTCGGAAAGTGTTTTTTTTGCGATTACAATACTTCCTTCGTCTTTTAGACGAGGGAAGTAAAATGTCACAAATAAGTTACTAATAATAAGTAAGCCAGCAAGTTAAGCAGTAGGGGGTCAAAATTTGATTAATCAGTATCAGTGACGTTACAGTTTTTTTAAATTAAAATGTAAGTTCTTTTTTCTTATATACCGGGTGCTGACTTGCGCGACGCACCATAGGAATTTGCATAGTAAATTCTTTATGTTCAATAATTTGCTCGCCTAATTGTTTTAGAGCTTAAGTGTAAATACATTTTTTGTAGAGACAAAAATACTGCACCCATTCATACTGTTGCTAACAATTTTTCATTTTCCGGAACTGAATAAATGCAAAAAACAAACTAGCATTTTTACAAAAATCAGTGATGCCATGGAATTATTGAAACAAGCCAATGCCAACGCAAATGCGTGCGGAGCGACAATATGTGTTGTTTGTTTGTTTGTCATTGATGTTTCATTATTAATTATGTTCTGCCTAATGTCTCTAAGGTACCTAGACCTTGTCCATAATAAAAATGGTTTTACGAGTATGGTGGACGTTCGTTAACCAAGCTCCTTGTTTATTGTAAATTATCCGTATCGGCAAATTCCAAACAGTACAACCATTAAAAGACTGATTTATTTTAAGTTTAAGACTACAGGCACGTTATTAAATAATTGTAGGTGTAATAATGAGGTTCAGAACTTACACCAAAACGAGAAAAACTACAGTAAATTCAATCTTTTAACGGCAGTGACTGGATGATCGCCCCGCACGCACTTGCGTTGGCATTGGCTTGTTTCAATAATTCCATGGCATCACTGATTCTTGTAAAAATGCTAGTTTGATTTTTTGTATTCCTTCGGTTCTGGAAAATCAAAAATTGTTAGCAACAGTATGAATGGATGCACTATTTTTTTCTCTACAAAAAAATGTATGTACACTTTAGCTCTAAAATAATTAGGGGAGCAAATAATTGAACATAAAAAATTTACTATGCAAATTCCTATGGTGCGTCGCGCAAGTCAGCACCCGGTATAGTCGCATGTCCGGTAGGAACAGGTTTAAGTTTTTTATAGTACGGGGTTAGGCGGAAAAGCAGCGCAGCTATATTTGGTAGCTGTGTTGAATCTCGCTCGCGCAAAAAAGACGTTAATACTATGTATTGAGATGGTATTAGGCCCACAACTTGGCTCTGTTTGCAGTGCAGGATAATAATTGACCGGTTCAATAAGCACAGAGTTGGGATGCTTTATGCAAGTGCAATGTTAGACTAAAGTAATAGTTATTTATGCATCTAGGACGAAAAATTGGCTTTTTATGGACGATACCTGCAATTGCTGGCCGAGGCAAGCGATCAGGCAAGGCCATAAAAAGCAGTTTTCGTCCGAGGTGCATATTAAATTTTTCCGTCGACCGTCATAATTTAAACAAAAAATTAAAGTGGAGTCCGAATTATAAGAGTGTTGAGGACGAAAAACGTTTGCGGACAAAAAGTGTTTACGGACGAAAAGCGTTTGCGGACGAAAAGTGTTTCCGGACGAAAAATTAATGGTGTCCAAAAAAGTGACATTTTTGGTACGAAATGCATCCGCAAAATTACATTTTATAAGGAGTTTGACGGAAAATTTAAATGCATGGACAATGATATGCGAGAGACACTAAATTAGTCGAGAAAGGAAGGCAAAGGCAAAGCTTACTTTCACAGAGTTCGAAATTGACTTTTAAATAAATGAAAATAATAAAAGAATAGGTTTGTGCATAATGTAAAGCCCGACCGAAGAAAATTAATAGATACAAAAGGTTTGTTATGTGCATTTTAAAAGGAGTGTAATTTTCAATAAACCCAAGTATCGTGAAAACTGTGAGGAATCTGAAAGGTGAATTAAGCAAGATGAAAAATATTAGAACATTACAAAGAGCAATTCGAGAAGCAGGAAACAGGAAAGGAAGCAAACGAAGGAAAATGGTGGAACTCTAATATGCCAGTGCGTTAATAATTAATAATAGTGCAAAACAGAGGAGTGACCAAATAATAAAAAAAAAGTTTGTGTGTGTAACGCAATAGGACAATTTTAGTTATATGAAAAAGACAATAATCTAGATTTTAAGAAAAATGTTAGTTCTAATTTATGTATTCAAATTTATTTCCCTTTATGTCCATTTATTATCAAACCTGATTTTCCTTAACATAAGCATAATACCGTATCCTAGCAACTTGATGCAATTTTGTTAAACAAGAGAACAAATGAAAAAAAATGATCACAAGTTTGCCAGTTTTGTGTTCCACTTTGAAACACAACTTATCGTTACTTCAATTCACTGTTGTCGTGGAGCGGTTTTTGCTATGCACGCTTTAGGACCCTCGTTCCTTAAGATAGATTCAGTCTTCGTAATGTTTAAACTGCGCTTTCAATGCAGTATGGCCGTTATAATATTATGTAGGCATATACCTGATCGCGTCATATGTACGAGAAGAGAATTCGCAAAGTAGATGGGAACTAATTATTACGAAGTCTAGACGAAGAATATAGGTTTAAACTTGAGTCAGCGATTTATCAATACCGTTAGGAAAGAGTTCGGACAGGGCATAGAAGGCAGATAGTGTGACATTTCAGATTCAAATGTGACAGCGAGTATAAATTCGCATAGAAATTGTTTAATAACTTTAAAAAAAATTTTGCTGGGAACAAGATTCGATCTCTCGACCTTAGGCTCGACAGTGCATCACTGTCGCAGAGTAGTTACGCGACCACTTAAGGTCTATTACTGGCCATTCTAATACAAATCAACTTTCTTTTAACGCCATAGCGGTTGCTGTTTTTACAAAAGTTATGTAGTTTCATGACACCTTTCACATAATTTTGTGTGGCTAGGATTGATCGAGTATGACAAAAGTTGCAAATTTGAAAAATAGTCAATTTCGAAATCACTACTTTGGCAGGTTGTGGTGAAGTAATACATATTGTTTGCAATTTATACACAGACGTAAATTTCTATACGATCAAAGCAGCAGAAAAAAGAAGAAATCGGCGAGGGTAGATCTACATGTTTAGAGAGAACAAAACAGCTTGCTGTTTGCCTTCATGAAACATCTAGAAATCTGCAACATTTAAGAATTTATAAAATGTTTATGCAAAACCATTCCATCACATTCGCAAGTATAAAATCAGTCGATATTATTACAACATATGACAACGATGTATTTGGCAGCTGTCGTAGTAAATAGTAACAATATTTATAGGCGAAGAAGGTTTTTGTTATACAAACAGCATTTGCACTAGATACTATTTGTAACAACATTGTGAGTAGTTTCTGAAATATAAAAATGTGTTTATTTTTTGTTGGGATACATAACAATTTATGACAGTTATGATGGGTTTAAATGTATTGTTTAGTTAATATTCTGACTTATAACAGGAAGCAGGAAACACATTGAATCCGCAAAATATTTGTTACGCATAGACAACCTCGATTTGAATGTTTATTTTGGTAGGGTTGTTCTTTTTATGTATTAGTGATAGGGCGCTGGCTCTCTTTTCTTCAATATTCGTAGAGGACTGTAAGAAAGTAAAAGTAATCTAAGTAATCAATGCATTATATTCAGTGTTCAAGGCAATTGCTATATTTTTTTCACATCTTTTTATAACCAACATTCTAGTTTTAGTTAAGGAATTTGATTAAGGATATTTTTCTAGTCTAGGGAGTCGTTTTGATAACCTTTGTATCGTTTATAAACAAAAATTAAATAATAAAATAATAAAAAGAAAAATGTTAGTTACTTTAATGACATAACAATTGAAAGTAAATTGTCTAGTATTTTCTTGAAGAGCAGATAGGTCATTAGACATAGAATAACAATAATTTTTATGAGTTTGAAGGTTGATTAATCGAGCGAGTAAAAATTTGCTTTCATACGAGTTCTGCACATTATTTGTTTGCATAGCGATTCATACCTTGTAACTCAAAATTTGGTAGAAATGGGCTTCAGAATTTACAACTGCAAAACTGACAACTCGCAACTGTAATAAAATAGTGAAAAAAAGTACTACTTTATTTGTGATGTGGCGTTAAAAAAATGGTACTTTTTTTGCAATTTTTCATTAAAGTTAAAATGACTTTCATGAGCACTATGCAAAAAATTAATTTATCTACTAAAATGTTATTAAAGGGTTCGTACAAGAAATTGTTTTTACTTAATGTTGAACATGAACAGTATGAATTACCTAAATGGGTCGAAAATACTACAAACAAGTGATAAATACGCTTATTATCGGAATTAATTAAAAGAAAAAATATTTGAGATTTCAAAGTAGAACAGAAACAAGTTCATGCCACTTGTATAATTTATCACAGTTGATAGATACAGTTTTGATAAACAATTTATGTTTCCAAATAGCAAGAAATTACTTCGCAGTTATGAACCGCTTATTGGTATAATTTTTCACTTTATCAGTAATAACCTTAACGTTGCTGGCAATCGTATAAGGTTTTCTACGTATCAAATCACGTCGTTTATTACATACGAAGAGGCCACGGATAGTACAATATGAAGGTTCTTGCGCTTCTAGCAGTTATCTTTTTTCAGGTGAGTTGTGTACAATTTTTGTATTTTATAGTCAGACAAGTTAGGTGGAATGCTGTAGGTTAAATGAATCATTGTAGTTTCTTGAAGAGTACGCCCGCGGAATAAATTGAATAATGTACCAACTATGTTCGTTAATAGAATAAACGTTTTAGCCTTCAATTGAGAAAGTAACTGATGATACCTTTCCTTAGCTATGTAGGTATTTGCGAGCGTGTAGTTTTCAATTTATGTGTTCATTTGTTCAACTGTCTAATGAAATAAAAGCAATGTTCTAGCAACATCCGGTTTTGCTTCTGTCTCTCTTGATAGATAGGATCTCAAGAATATGGCAAATCTAAGTATTTCAAACTTAAAGACAATTAAGATACTTGCATAAAATGATTCCATTCTGAGGTCACATTAGGTAATCGGTATTTTTAGTATCTGTAAACGATTTGACTTACAAACAAGACGTTTATTGTTTATCACATTTTTAATAAATATGACACAATCATATGCCTTGTGGGACTCCTTACTTACAGAGATTTTGTAAGCTGTTATTTATCAATAGAATTTAAAATGTTTGAAAATCTAAGAGTGTCTGCTTTGAAAATGCCATCAGTTAATGTAGCAGACGCGATTGCTAATAATTTTAGATATTTTTGAATAATTCTTACTACTGAAATTAGTATTGAAGTTAAAACTCTGATATCTTAGGAAACGTCTATAAATAACTAGGGTATGGATTGTGATTTTGAAAAACCTCACATACTTTGTTAGATGAAAGCATACATGTTTATATTGGATACTTTTAAAAGCATTATTTGCTAGTATTTTATTATAATACACGTATTTTAGTGGGTCGGATTTCTTTTCCATTAGTTTAAATAGTTTCGATATTATAGTTTTAATCAATGACGTGTTATGATGTAAATGGAATGGGAGGCTCAATGACGGTTTTATTGCAACTGCTATGATAAACTTAACTGAGCCATATTAGGAATTTAGATACCATATCGAATTTACAAAGATTACTTTCTGTGAAGTCAAGTCACAAATCGATCACCAAAATATTGATGTCATACTTAGGACACTAATTTTTGAGACTTCTTATCGGAAACAAGAAAAACTTATAACGACTGTATTTACAAAGTGCTAATAAAAATTACACGAGCAAGGGAGAAATGCTGAAAACATATTACCATTGCAGTTTATTATACATGTGGTTGCAGGGAGCAGAGCCAAGGCAGGTTATAAATTATAAAACACACATATGGACGTAACGTCTTCCAATGGAGTAATATTATTTCTGAAACAATCTCATAGTAGTCTTTTTCTCCCTCTTCTTCTTTTTCTTTTCTTCTTCATCCTATGCGTTCGCCCCGCGTAGGTGTAGGTTCGATGTTTTGTATGCCCATCTTCACTTGGTCCCATTAGAGGCGTCTTCGTGAGCGATACTGGAGTATGGCATGTCTTCTTTAAGCCGGTCGACCTTCTTGGGCCTTCCACGGAGGCAGCGTCTTTGGAGGCTGAGACGCAATGCAGTGCTCTTCACAGAATCTTCGTCGCTTATTATTACTTGTCGGTACCATTGACTGCTCCTTTCTCGCATATTCTAGGCAGTCGTATTCCTGACATTCTTATTCTTGAAATGGTTCTATCTCAACAAAACGAGGCACCATTGCAGCATTCACCATTCCATCGTGGGATACTGTTTTGATGTCGCTGGCCATCACTCTGATACCTAGATGCATATCGGGCGAACAATAGTCTGGTAGATCTTCGCTTTCAGGCACATAGGATTCCGGTGATTTGGCACCATTTCACCAAGGCGGCGTTGACTCGAGCTCGGGCGTCAGGGAAGGTGTCAATGTCGCTACTAATGGTACTAATGATGGAGCCGAGATACTTGAATTTGCTAACTTTCTTCAGGTTTTTGCCGCCAATGTTGATGGTTCCATGTGGCGAAGCAATGCCGCATTCATCCAACCGAGCGGGTTTGGGCTTTGTATGTCGGCCGTCACTTCATCCATGCACAGAACGAGCAGAATACAGGACCAGTCCTTGGCGTACGCCGACGGTAATGGCGAAAGGCGACGACGTTTCAACTGGACACCTTACGTTGCTGAATTCACTGAGCATAGACTTCAGGCACGCAGTGCGATCGACGGGCATGCCAGATCAAAGTGTGCCACGCTGTCAAATGCCCTTTCCAGATTCATTCTAGGAGCCTATGGGCGGTCATCCAGTCTGTCGTTCCGCAGCCTAAACGTAGCTGCACTGATTCCGCGGGTGCTGGATGCTCTTGCGCAGTCCAAAATGCAATAGATAATCGAAGATATTCATGGCGTGCTACAGAGTATGGTTTAGCTGATAATTTGGGCATTTGATCACGTCGCTCTTGTTCTTCCAATGGGTACTATCGTGCTAGTCATCTAAATCGATGGGACTATGACTCCATCAACCATGTGGTTAAAGAGGACAGCAAAGTTTTGGCTCCAGGGTGGCTCAGGATTTTCCAGATATGGACTGGGAATGTCATCCGTCAGTTGATTATACAGTTTTTCATCTTCTTGATGCAGCTTTTATTTCCTCCATTGATCTGCATCTTAGATTGATAAGTGGGGAATTCCACATTTTCAAAAAGTAGTAACTCCAGTGCTGAGGATGGGAGCTGAGTCTCGTAGAATGTATTTTATTGGCTAATATTCTGCTTCAAGAGAGAGCGTGCGTTGGCCAGATAGTAGATCTTGTTTACTTCTTCAGGCGTGCAGAATTATTTCTGCAACTGGTTCAGTATGCAGCTTTTACTTCTTCGGGCGTGCAGAATTATTTCTACCACTGGTCACAGTATGCAGCTTTCACAACAGACACTGCTTGCTCCGTCGGTGACTTAGGGTCTTGCACTGCTGGTAGTTCATGTCGATGCGAAACTGAAACCACGGTTTTATACCATCTTCTTTTATTTAACGACTCTCTTCACTTCTTCATCCCACCACTAGGTTTACTCATCGATAAGTCGCTTCCCAAGTTCCGTCTTTCCGAGGACATCATTCCAAGCGACTACCGGTAGATGGTTGAGATCCACTTCGACGAATCCAAGAGCGTCCATCAACTGCGCATTGTACTTCGTAAGCTGCATGTTACTCGGCAAAACATCATAAACGGACAAGACAAACAAGAGCCATCCGAAAAAAGATTTTTACTATACTGAAACTTGAATACATAAAATCTCCTCAAAGGGTTGTTATATCGGATTAATGATAACTTAAACGGTTACACTTCTCCAAAGATATGGTATTTGGCTCTGCACAATATTATCTCTGCTAGCTCAACAATCGGGACAAAGGGAGGATTCGCAGAAACGATATGTTGAGGGTATACAGAATGTTTCAAATTTGCACGGCACTATTCTAGGGACGCATTTTCTATGTTAAAATAAAGAAAAACGTGTTAGCCACTCGGCTAGTTGTAAATATGCAATTGTTAAAATAAATTTAAAAATATTAACGTTGGGCCGACGTTTTACATTCAGGGACGTATAGCTGCGAGATGAAAAAAGCAAAGAACACATTGCTATGAGTAGCTTAGGCTCTTGAAGTAGCGAATTTCAATTTTAGGTTCAATTTCCTCTAAAGCTACTGTATTCAGCGATTCCAAACAAGAATACCTTTTTTATGTAAAAAAAGTTTGAGCCCTTCAAATATCTAACTCTAATCTGTTTAAAATTCTAACTGTAAATAGTTATGATAAAAAACAACGCCCACTTTTTCATAAACTACCCCTCCTAAATCGCATATCACATTTTTCTATGTCATCTAGTTTAATATAAAAAATTGCGTAGATATACCAAATTCCATCCAATTTAAAAGCAATGTTGATACGAATTCTATTTGCTGATTTTGGCCTCTAGAACAAGTCCCTACAATACTTCCGTGTAATTTTAAAACACGCTGTACAATTAGTACGAAGGATGTTATTGCTTTGGTGCCCCGAATTCTTAAGTTCCTTTTTAGGGGTGATGTGTAAACCAGCCCTTCGCCAACAGGAAACCCCTTTTATCGACTCTGTCAGCCAGCAGCTGCCATAGAATCAATAATAGAGTACACAGTAAAATAAGCATGGCAGTTTTAACGAGCCATCTATTGAATAATTCAATAAGCAAACTTACATGTACACAACAATGTTGATCCTGACTTCTAGAAGACGTCATCATGTACGTTTGTATGTAATTCTATGCAGCCAATGCCGACGTGTTTAATTATTTCAAAGCGATCAAGATGTGCTTGGAATAGGGTACTGTGCCGAGTGCCTAGTACCTAGGGCGTAGTGCCTAGTGCATAAGACGCCACTAAAAAAGCTAAACTTAAAGTAAATGTTCGGACAGACTTCGTAATTAGGAGCTCTCTCGACATAATATAGTTTATGCAATTAACAGGTAGAGCAAAAGTAATCACCCTATCGAAAGATGCTCTCATTTTTGCAAACGGCGTCTTATGTCGTTGCGACTTTGACATTTGTGAAGTAAAGAGAAGCAGAATACACGTAGACAAACCATGGATCGCTATATTCATCAAGAACGCGAAATAATTATTGCGTCAATGTTTTTGACAAATAATTGGTCAGTAGTTTTGCTCAACGCCAATTTCGTCGTCGATTTCTTGGTTGTGTGGGCAAACACTGTGGCGGTTAATCGCTTGCCTCCAAGAGACTGGCTCAACACGGGACAGTTACAGACGTGGCCGGCTTCAGAGTATTCGTTCAGTCGAGAATATCGCTCTTGTGGCTGCAGATATCCCAGAGGACCTTCAAACATCAACCAGACGACGGGCCACGAAATTGGGCATCAGTACACTATCTTTACAGGGAATTTTGGTGAAACACTTGAAGATGTTCCCGTACAAAGTGCAACCGCACACGCAGCACGAGCGACAGTGGATATTTTGAAGCAAGTTTTTCCCTGCCGCTTAATCTCTCATTTTGGATATTTGAATTGTCCCTCAAGATCGCCCAATTTGACCTTTCCAGACTCCTTTCTTTGAGGTATTCTGAAGTCACGGGTCTATACGAACAAGCCACAGATCTTGGCGGCCTTAAAGGAGAACATCTGACTAGAAGTAAAGAATTTATCACCAGAAATGTTTAGCCAAGTCATGGAAAATGCTGTAAAATGAGCCGGAATGTGCATCAACTCTGGCGGTGTCCACTTGACCGATATTATCTTAGCGACTTAATGAAAAAAAATTAAACGTCTAAATAAACATAATCAACAAACAGAACCAATTCTTTTTATGTACAAACGAAGTTACTGTCTTAGGAAATCGAGTGAGGACTTTTTCGCCACCTTGTACAAGTGCATTTATCTGAGCTGACGGCAGGGCGTTCCTTATTGATCGTAAAAGGTCATTCTCCTTACGGGCGGCGTTGTTCGCACATCAAGAAAGAGGAGGGGGAGGTAAAAGATGAAGTTAACGGATTCCAGAATTAATTAGACTTTTAGCCGATAGTGAACGATAGTTAATGTATACTTACGATAAGGGGGTCTGCATTATTACTGCAACCGACACTAATTTCGATATGGACCAAACCACCTCGCGGCATCCTGAAAGTCGAGAGCGCTACATGCTCGATGGAATGGTAAAACTCGACTGCCGGTCGAAAGACAACATTTGCATCTCGTCGGTTTCCTTACCTCCCTCGCGCGAAGTGTAACCGTAGCAAAGGTAAATCCCCATGAAACTATGTAGACGATAATTGCAAGAAATGCAGTTTTCGTGCTCGCTCGTTGAGTGTAACGGCAGAAAAAAAAATAAGCAAACCTGCAGCCGTTGGTTGCGATCATTTAGAGGATGCTAAACGATGCTAAGAAAAGGTTCAGAGTCAAATAAGAAAGTATAGTTTAAGTACTACATATAATCCTGATTTTGTTCTTTTGTTGCAACTAGTGCTTCTTTTTTTTTGATTTTGTGACTTATAAGATGTGTACTGCATTACGTAAGTTTTACGAAAATAGGCAGTTGACCATGTAGGAAAACTAATTTGCAAAAGCGGCTTTTATAATATATTCGGTGTACAGTGACTGTCGCCGCTGTTCTCCATACTTCTTCGCCATTGTAATCGATTCAGGTATTGTTCCTCTGTAAATTTCGTTTGCTTAAGGCTTTGCGAATTTCTTTACCCCATGATCGTCTGGATCTTCCCCTTTTTTTAGATCTCTAGGCGTCCATTCCATGGAAAGGCTAGGCCTCTTTCCATCTGATATTCTCCTTACGTGGCCGTACTAAATTAATTGCTTTCTTTGTATATCGTCTAAGGTATTATTGTTTTTTCTACCTTCATAATTTCTCTAATTTGCTCGTTTGTTATTCGTTTTTTTCGTGAAACCCTACATGACCTTCTTAATACGTCCATATCCACTGATTTAATTCTTCTTTTATTTGCTTCTGTAATCCTTCATGCTTCTGCTCCATATACTGTAATGCTTTTCACTATGGTATTGTATATATGCAATTTCATTCGGTCTATTTATGGCTTTTTTTCCAATATCTATTAATTTTTGTAAAACAATGGTCAAATAATATTGGCATAGTACAAGTATAAATTAACAAGCACAAACTTATTGAGACATTACTCTGTCGATTGCCTCTAAGTATCTATCTTTCAAATAAAACATATGTTTTAACTTACAGGCAAACATTGACTGGGTGTCCTGCCAGCCTGCCTTTGATTCGAGATTGCTGAGGTGCATACCTGTGCAAGCACGAGATACCAACACTCTTCTGACCTACAAGAACCTGCAAGTTCTAACAAACTTAGTCCGCGTACCATTAAGAGATATCGCTCGTTTTAAACTCGTTCAAGAAGACAACCCATTTTACAATCAATTCCTAACCTGTTCTTGGAAAGAATACGAATATCAATCCAAACAAGGTGACATTATATTTGATGCACTGGAACGATCGCTTAAGGAGGCTCTTATTCGTGAAGTTGACGCCACTGGCCCGGGAATAAACTTGAGCAAGATAGAAGCCAAAAAAATAGTCAATCAATGCAAGAATGTTAAAGGTTATACACACGGGCATACTGTGGTGCAAGTACAAAACTGTATACATAGACAAATTCAACACCTTAGTTTACTTTAATCATATAATACAGTTCAAGGTTGTATCATAGTACCAAATTTTATGTAGTTAGAAATGTTAAAAGTAGATCGTAAGTTAGTGTATTATTTTGTCAAGTTACTGCTGAGAATTGGAATTAGTAGCAATTTGGAAATTTTTATATTTTATATGTAACATGTGAAACTAGTGAACTAGTGAATAACATAGGTAAAATAAAGTAATTTGTTTTGTATTATTTGATGCATATTTATCGGAGTTAGCAGGTTAAAAAATCACGTTAACATGTATCCCGTAAAGGATTCGTCTCTATTTAATTTTCACAAAAATTGGGTACGACATTTTATTTATTTATGTATTTACCTCCTCTCAACGGGTATGCACCCAATTACAGAAATTAACTTAAAACATGATATAATAAAGAAAAAATTGAAAACAACCAATGTATAACCATAACAATGTAATAAATAAGTAACTTAAAAAAATGAATGAAACCAGTTTCAAACATAAAACTAACTTTTGAACAATTGGTTCAAATGGCCATCCTTGATAATTTTTGAACATGTGTTGTAATAGCATTTTAAACTAGATGTTTATATATTGCGTTCGAATGTCGGGCTAGTTTCTGCAATGGCGAATGCAAATGCATAAAACTATTAGTTCTAGAAAACGGCAGATAACATAGTGTATTATTTCTGCTGCCCGCTCTAGGCACACCAAAGCTGAACATTTAAATTACATGTAAATTGCCAAAAGAACCAGACATCTTATTAAATGAAGTGCAACAAGCAATAGCTAAGTTGGCAATAAGGAAATCTCCTGGAGTCGACTTAATACAGCCGAAATTCTCAGAATAACAACAGAGAGATACATAAAAATAATACATGCTATATGTCAATCCATCTGGTCCTCAATGGTGTGGCCTCAAGAATGGACGACTTCAATAATAATTCCATTGCATAAAAAAGGCCCTACCAATAACTGTGATAACTTCCGGCTACTGACATTAATACCACACATCAGCAAAATTATGCTATATATCATTCATTCTCGATTAAAACCATATATATCCAGACAAATCGCTCCAGAGCAGGCGGGCTTTATAAAAGGCAGAGACACTAGGGAACAAATCCTAAACATAAGACAAATAATTGAAAAAGCCAGAGAATACTATACACCTATGTACTTATGCTTCATTGACTACTCCAAGGCTTTCGATAATGTGCGATGGGCTCCTCTGTGGACAATCATGATAGAAATGGGAATACCAGTGCATATAGTCAATATCATAGACTATTCAATTCACCTGTCATCTGTCAAAAAGTGACCAATGAAAATCCAGAATTCTGACGTTTCTTGACCAATCAAAAAAATATCAGTGGATATATCTTCCTAGAAGGTATTCAAGTGACTATTTTTAACAAATTAGAAAAAGTCAATATTAGTGTTTTGTTACTATAGAAATTGCGTAGTTTGTTGCTAGATTTACTGAAAACGAATTTGAAAAAGTAGTTTGGTTCATTAAATAGTCCCTCGAATACCATTCTTAGTCAAAGTTAAGTAGATTATTTTTGCGGTGGTGTTACTACTCATGTCCATTGCGCTTGGGATTAGAACTCGTGCTAGCGCACTCGTCCTAATCGTACCAAAGCGCAATGGACATTCGTGACACCACCGCAAAAATAGTCGACATAACTTTGACTACTCATGGTATTATAAGTGAATATCTATATTGCAACAGTTCTGCACTAATACGAATTGAGAACTCATACTCCTCTCAATGCAAAATCAGCAAGGGTGTAAGACAGGGGTGCATCCTTTCGCCCATATTATTTAACTTATACAGCGAACACATTATGAGCGAAGTCTTGGAAGAATGGGACGGTGGAGTATCTATTGGGGGCAAAAAAATATCAAATTTAAGATACGCAGATTATACTGTGCTAATAGCAAAGACACAGAATGAACTTTTAACGCTTATAAGGAGACTCGAGCAAGTAAGCGAAAAATATGGTTTACGTATTAACGCCTCTAAAACCAAAATAATGATAGACAGAGAAAACGAGAACAACCCGACCCATCACCATATCTATAATTATGAAGTAGTGGATAAATTTGTCTATTTAGGTGCACTTATAACTAATGATGGAAGCTGCGTACATGAAATCCGCCGCAGAATACTTCTCGGAAAAGCAGCAATGACACAACTCCAAAAAATATGAAAAAGTCCGAATATAACCCGACATACTAAAATGAATCTAGTGCAAACTTTGGTTCTGCCTGTTTTCCAATATGCCTCAGAAACTTGGACCATCCGGATAGCAGACCACCGAAAAATCGATGTCTTTGAAAGTGGATCTGGCGCAGAATGCTACGTATTCCGTGGACAGCGCGTAAAACTAGTATTTCAATTCTAAGAGAAATTAAACCGAAACAAAGGCTATCGTCTATTATTTACGGTAGAATACTTAAGTTTTTTGGGCACATTACACGAGGAGAAAACTTAAAGAAACTTGTCGTGCAAGGAAAGCCTGATGGAAAACGCAGACGCGGACGGTCGACAACTCGATGGATCGACACGATCTAATCGACAATGCAAATTAATGTCGAACAAGCCATCAGACTATCCAGCAACAGAGAAAGATGGCGAGAAGCAGTCAGAAAAGCAACTTATAAAAAAGAGGAATATAATTAAATCCATAATCACCACCCATCTGCCAAGATGGAAGGACTTAAGGAGGAGGAAATTGCCATCTACTTTCATATCGATGATCTTTTTGACAAAGGTTACCGATTTAATAAATTTTGTTTTTTCTAGAGGCAATATATTATACTGACTTAATAATGTGCTATAAGATGTTAATAAAGGATAAAATCTAGTTAAGCTAACGCTTAGTATTTTTAAAAGATCGTTTTTCAATACTGTATTTTAGTAGAGTATAAATGGGGATTCTGGACCACTTTTGGGGGCGAATTTCGATCTTGTTTGGCTTATGCTAGGAAGCTGGTGTAAGTTTTATTTTGTAGCTGTGAAGATTTGTGACTAACGTTTTTGTTAAAATCTCGATTGATTGTTTATTAGCGTAAATATAAACAATTGAAATTTGCACTAATTTCGATCGTGCAGGGCAAATATCTCTGGTTTGGCTTATGCTAGGAAGCTGGTGTAAGTTTTATTTTGTAGCTGTGAAGATTTGTGACTAACGTTTTTGTTAAAATCTCGATTGATTGTTTATTAGCGTAAATATAAACAATTGAAATTTGCACTATTCTGGGTATTTTCCATGACGTCACTAGGAGGCAACGCCTGAAAGCGCGGGAGAATGCGACGGTGCTGCCATCTGGTGGCGTTTCGAGTAAAGTTTATGTAGGAATCTATGTAGGGATTTATTTTTTTGGTTTGTTTCCGTGCTCCTCGCGACGGTGCTGTGTGGGTCATCTGGTGGCGATTCTAGTAAAGTTTATGTAGGAATCTATCATGTGGTGTCGCTTCGAGTCACCACTATGTAGGGATTGGTTTGTTTCCGTGCTCGTGTGATAAATAATTGTTGCATTTTGAGTGTGTTTTGTATTTAAAACTGCGTTTTGTTGCGTGCGAAAGTAGGATGTTAGATCTCTCGTTTTTGAAAAGCTTGGATTTGCGAAAGTTATAAACGCCTAATGTTTGCGAACTTTATTATAAATAATTGTTCTGACGTCGTCACGTAGTTATGGCTGCTGAGCATTCGAACGCGCACAGCATCGAAGTTGCGAAGCTCTGACGTCACGATGCTTTGGGGGGCGTGCGTAATTTGATATTGGGCATCTGGTTTATGTCTTGATAAGCGACGTTTGGTTTTATGTATTAGTCAGAACCTTTTGCATTGTATTAGTATATTAAAGTATTTGACTTGAGTAACATGGATTCATCGCTTAAATATTTGCTCTCTTCCTTAAATGCTATAGGTTTGTCTAATAAAAAACCAATTTTGAAAATAGATGAACTGGTATTGGATTATTACTACCCACTAGTGCAAGTGCGATCAACGAAAACTAGAACGAGGGACTGTGCCGTTTTAGCTGAATTGGAAGACCACGTAGTATTTTTGCCGAAACGAATAAGTGATTTTTTTGCAGGCAGATCTGTAAATCTTGAGAAAATTAATACTCTAAATTTATATTTGGTTTATCGGGGAACAAAAGTTGATAGTACATCTTGGAAAACTGTTCATCTAGTAGAATTTGTACCTAGGCAGTGGGCAAACGAAAATGATAACGATAAAGAAACAGAAAACGAAATGATGTGTACCAGCACCAACAGTAGCGATGAATATATCTAATGTCATTAGTGATCACAAAAAACATGGGTTGTGTAAAATGAGCGCTGAATTAATGCAGTATATTCCAAAAACGTATTTATTAAATTTACCTACTAAAGAGGTGGCCATTAATTGGTCGATATTACCAAAAGTAGTTAGCGAGGATTTGGATATACAACAATTAAAATTTTGCGACCAGTGGAGACGTGTTCGATACCTATAATTAGAGATTGTATCGAATGTCGTACATCATTTTATACTCAGTAACCATGATGAAGCTATCGACGATAGCTTTATTGCTTGCAACCATAACCTATGATAATAAAGTTTTAATATCACATCCTGTGGGTTGTACAGATGGTTACATAAGCATTCTACATTCAAACGACGTTTTGCAAACATCGATCTCACCGGAAATATGGACAAGGATGGAACCTAAGATGATAAATAACAGTTATGTTTTCGTACACAATTTGATTCAGAGTTCTGCTCGAGACGTTAGTTACCGATATCTAATGGTTAAAACAAGATTTTTCTATCCAAACCAAAGTTGGCACGATTCGAAATGGATACCGCTCTTATGGAACACCACATCACGTATCTCTCCTAACGATAATATAAGCATTGTTGTACCAATATTAATTCTTGAGATAATTCAGTTTGTATGTACTTGTGCCACTTTAATTTCTTATGTTTTATATAAATGGCGTTTTAATGTAGAGTAAGAAATAAAAGTTTTGTAAAGTTTTTGTATTTGTTTTTAATTTTAATAAAATATACAGTTAAAAATAATAAGCATCACTTGTTAACTAAATTATTAAACAGATAATTAACAGTATTAAGTGAACAGCGACACATATTCAAATTATGAGCAAAACATGGTGGTTTCCAGTCTTGGATTGCTTCGGTGCTCGTGTTCTCCATATTGATGACGCGCAATTTGGTGTGTTGTTTTAAATAGTTGGCCACTACGTTTCCCTTACAGTAGATAATTTTATCACGTTCACCAACTTGACGTAGAATAGCATCAATTTCAGATAATTCCACAGATCCGGAAGCCCAAGGAATGCCGTGTCGAGTTTTCGTGAAATACTTGACAGAACATTGTTGTCGTGGTCCAAGTTCTCGAAACATGCATGGTGGTTTGAAAATATAATGAGCACAACGTTCTCCATCGGTAACAGCCATTTCCTTGGGTGTAAATTGAGGCAACAGATATCCTTCCATATCAATCACCAACATTTTTTTTTTTTTTTATAGAGTTGTTACAATACCCGAATGAGGCTCGTATTTGGTAATAGTGTCGTGAATTAACACTACGTAAGCGAAGGTGCCGACAGGGAAAGCTGATCGCGCCTCTACCTCTATGGATATACTGACCGTTCCTGCTTGAACGGCTTCGTCTTGCGCAGTCATGTCAACAACAAAGAGGGGATTCTGTAGATATTCCGTATAGCTAAGTAGCGGATGGGCATGTGCGGTACCATAATAGGAATTTTGAAAGTCGCAGTATGATTTGTAAGCTTCGATGAAGTTTCCATTTGCATAATTCAAATTTAATCTTCTGTTCGGATAGGGACGACCGTTAAGATATATTGTAATATTGCTGATATTGATGTGGTCAAAGATGCTCGCATCTTTATCGGTTTTATTGTCTCTAAGTGTTTGAAAACCGACAATACAATGATGCGGTCGTTCGAACGCCTTTATCGATCCTAAATCAAAAACATCTTGAGCACCAATTCTAAGTCCCGGTATCAACATAGTATTTCGTACACGGTAAGCCATAGTTATGGCTTTATTCTGTTTGATGTTGCTTAATAGTTGTAATTTTGCACGATCGCTCAGTGTGTAATTTGGTACAACCCATTCGAGATTTGTAAGAGTTATGGTAGCATCAGTTTCACCTTTGTAGCAATTCTTGTCGGACATAGAACGGATAAGAATAATTTGAAGCTTTAACCAGATCAGCGTTTTTACATAATCTTCCGCGAAACCGAACCAAAACGATAAGGGAACGTTAACGGAAAATGTTTTATTGGCGACGTTAACAGTAGGTAGTAATTCAACGGTATTAGAAATCGGTTTTATCCAACCGGCAGTTCCCAAAGCTCGACTGTACTCTGTGTTGTAGGAAACCATATTTTTCATTGTCGAAGTCTGGCCGGTCTTGCGTACACATTCTATAACGACATCGTTCAAGGTCAATTTAATTTCTTCGAATAGAAACGAAGCAAAATTATTGGTTAGAGCACAAGTTTTCTCATTGTCAGCTAATTCATATGTTCCCTCGATATTTAGAAAACTGTTACAGATCGAGTTTATACCGTCACGTTGTTCTATCGATATTCTTATCTCGTCGGTAGGTTTGTAAGTTTCTACTCTGGCAGGTGGTTTGTGAACAATCCATTTTTCTTCGATGATATCGTTGTCAATAACTATGTCTTCAAAAACGTTTAACTTTGACGCCATTTTTTATTAACAATAAGTCCTAGAGATTTTAAAAATCGCAAGTCTTCAGCTTTTAACGGACGCAGAGGCGCACGTGGAATGAGTTTCTCCACTTTTACGCCTCGCTTTTTATACATTCCGTCACCGCTTCGTACCTTCTTTATTTTCTTATTTTTCTTTTTTCTGTTGCTATTGTTGGTGTTAGTCGAGAGCAAATTTGTGTGAAAATTAATACCCATTGTTCCTAATTTTTTTCAATTCCAATCTAACGGTAATCGGTTCTTCACCAAAATTTATTAGTTGTCCTTGTTGATCTGTCAACTTCAATGTAATGTTATCTATTCGATCGACGATGACTGGCAAGTAAATAACGTTAGTAGGAGTTTCCTTCACTTGTTCACCAGGTTCTACGTCTAACGCAAATTCGTGAAGAGTGTGCGCAGAATCTCCGTTTAAATACGCGCCACCAGTTAGATTACACTCAACACGTATATTTGTAGCGGGCGCAATTTGAACAGGTAAATCTGATTCGTTACGTAATGTAGGACTCAGTATTCGTTTGGAGAAGCCGAGCATATATCCTATCGAGTCTGTAGGTTGAAAATCAATGTAGTATTTACTTTTAATCTCACATTTTAATGTGTTCGAATTGGCCTTAAGAGAGAACAGAATCGTATTTTCTTTGCTCCCAGTATTTTCGATGAAGGCTCTGTTTATGTAGTCGTTTAAGGCCACGATTTCGTATGCACCGGACGGTATAGTTATTACATGATCATTATTTGTAGCTTGGAGGTTCTCTCTCAAATAAATTTTATTGTTGCCTTCGAAGATGTTTTGTACCGCGTTAAAAGTATATAATCCCAGTAATCCTACTTTGTACGAGTATATTGGATCTAGTAGAATCGGGGGGATAATAATTACTGCTGAGGTAATTACCCTTACCAGTCAGGGTGAACGTTTCAGACATGATTGAAAGAAATCTTAAAACGTTAGACATATTTATTAAGCAAGAATCTAATACAGAGGTGTCCACAATTATAGGAATTATAACGTTGATATCTATCGTAATTATACATAATTTTAGTATCGGGTCCAAAATAATTGATTAGTTCTTTAGGCGGTTTAAGATTTCCAAAACCGTCAAAGTATTTCACCATAGGTCCGCGTTTTTTGTACGTAACCCAATGCGTGCCCTCTCCATCGCTTCCATCGAGATTTATAATTGCGCTCTCGTTTTTCCAAGGTCGTCTTCCTCCATTTAGTTCGTCACGCATAAACACCCCACGAAAATATGGAATGTGAACTTTGGCAGCGATGGAATATAGATCCCGGTTCGTTAGAGCACGCCCGGGTAATTTTATGAGTTTTTTGGTTTCTTGGTAAGGTATAGTCCCATTCCTTTATTTCTGCGTCGTAAATATAGTCCATTGCCGCGTTTTAGCTGAATTTCTTCCATATGTTTGTTGTGACGCTGCAATTCTTTTAGTTTGTCCTTTGCAGCGTTAACTTCTTGAATAGTTTTTACGACGCCAGCGGCGCCCCCGGTCAAAGCACCTAGTGCACTCAAACCTCCAAATATGGCCGGTAGAAAAGGTATAATCTCTCCTGTCTTTGTGGGTATTGGTATAACACGTGGGCGTCGTATCGATTCTTCCCCGCCGGCTTCTTTGATGGCTCTCTTTGCAATCAAAATTGAGGTCTTGGCGGCCGCATTTAGGGTTATCGGTTTTCTGAGCTTCTTAATTGCCTTTTTTGATTCTTTAATTATACTGCCGAACGCTTTCAGTTTTTTAGTTCCCATACCCATTTTTTGTTTCGCTTTCATCACATTGGTAACCATCAGAGCGGCTGCTTTCTCTCCGAAACTGGCGTCTTTTGATTTCACGCGTTGCCACGCTTTTTCCTCGAGTACGGCGTCGGCTTTGTGTCGTGACGGTAAATCTTGATGTTTCGCGTATGCCAAATCGTGCTCCTTACACGAAGCGTCGAGCTTGTTGATTCCCGGGTCTCCTCGACTCAACCTTTTAGCGATTTTGGTGCCCGGACCGCACCACTGATAACCTCCTGGTATATGGAGTTCGAACGGTAGTTTGTTTATAAGAGAGTTTATAACACCCGCACCGCGAGAGCGTTTAACCATTTTTAAAGCAACCGGCTAACTGTAATCGATATTTATATTCACCCTAGCAACAAACAAAATGAAAATCGTTAAGCATAATAAAAGGTTGTCGGTTTACAACTTCGACACGGTGTGTCGTCATCAACGTGCGCTCAAAAAACCGTTTAGGAAAAACGGACCTTTATTTCCCGATACTGTTCGTTGCATCGTATGCGGAAGAAGTAACACCGGAAAGACGAATGCAGTCCTATCATTGATCGTTAGTCCAGAAGGAATTAAATTCGAAAACATCTACGTTTACAGCAAGTCGCTCCATCAATGGAAATACGTGCTTCTCAGTATATTAATAAAAATGGTAAAAGGATTGGGATACTACACGTTTAGAGAAAACGAAGAAGTCATAAAACCGAGCGAGGCAAAACGGAATTCTGTGTTTCTGTTTGACGATGTGGCATGCGATAATCAATGGCCTATGAGATATTATTTTAGTATGGGAAGACATCATGACGTCGATAGTTTTTACATCTGTCAGTCTTACGCTAGAATACCTAAACATCTATTGAGAGACAACGCAAACGTGCTACTTCTATTTGAACAAGACGATTTAAATTTAAATCACGTATATAAAGATCACGTAGGAACGGACATGACATTTGCAAAATTTAAAGAAATGTGTGGGGAATGTTGGAAGACACCTTTCGGATTCTTAATGATTAATAAGGACAGCGATATTAATGCGGGGAGATACAGAAAAAACTTTGATAGTTTCATATCTTTATAGAAGGCGTATTTCGCTTCTTCACTTCATTATTTGTTGTGCATCGACATGAAAAGCAACATGATGACTTCTAAAGATGAACAGATAAAAAAAGATTTATTATCGATTAGTAACGATATAAGAAAAAAATATCGAACTCTAAAGCTGGGTACCCAACAACAAGAATCCGAGTACAAAACAAAACATAAACAACTACTAGAACCGATAATTGACATTGCAAAGACAATAAAATCGCGCAAGAAAAAATCTATTGTTCCTTCAACGATAACTGATGCCAAAGAAGAAGAGAAAGAAGAAGAAGAAGAAGAGGAAGAAGAGACTAAAGAAGATCAAATACCAGATACTTTAGCGACAGTGAGAAGTTTCTTTAAAAAAATCAACAAAACATCCGGGTTGTCTCCAAGTTCCTCAAAATCTGAACCAAGTCCCAACGAAGGTGATGTAATAAGCGAATTATCGAAACCGAGTAGTCAATTTTTCTTTGAACAATATCATCCTTTACCAAAAAAATATGTCAATCTTCTGTTACGTAACCAAAGAGATCTAGATAAATCACCGTTTGGAGTAAAATATGACGTCTCTGCAGATAAATGGTATTTTGGAGATGGTTCTATAGACATACTTAACATGCAGCGTCATTTTAAAGTAAAAGGACGTAGATATGATGGTACAGATGGGTTGTATCAACTGCTGACGTTAAAAAGACCTACCGATTATACTGATCAAGACGTTCAAAACTACATAAGCATTATACTAGCTACGAATGCTCATAAAAAAGATAGTAATCCCGGGGGATCGCGTGTGGGTCATGGTGGTTATAAGTATGTTAACATTATAAAACCTTCTTTAACTCGAAGAGGATATGGTTATGATTATAGTGGGGGAACCGATATATTAAAAGAAGCTAATGACAATCGTGTAGAGCATATACATTGGGACGATCCGTCCGAGCTAATAAGCAGACTAAGATTATTATACGCGTCACAAGGTGCCGGTCACTCAAACCATCACAACGAAATTGTGAGTATTATAGAAGAATTAGTAGAAGCAGGAATAGTAAAATATCAAAGGAAAAAATGCCAATAGACAAATTTGGACGTTATGTTGGGACAACGGGGGATAAACGGCGTAGCGTTTATTCATACGATTTACCCGAGAATGTTGCTACAAAACAATACGTTTATAACAGACTTGTAAGATTTAAAAAGGAACAAGAAACAGCAATTAAGGAAGTAAACAAATTTTATACGGATCGAATAGATTCGCTATTAGTAAAAATGAACACCATTCATCAATCTCTCGCACCATTGGTGGAAGGATACAAACAAGGTCATCTTATTTGGCATGAAGACGTACAAGGGAAACTTAAAGAAGCACGTCTGCAGTACGAACGTACTCTTCAAGATACCGCCATCAATCTCATAAACGAAGCTGAAACAAGATTAAAAAATCAACTTATAAAAGATGTTACATTTTATACCAATCAAATAGACTCCAGTCAAAGAAGTATAAATGAGGCACTTCGAGAACTCGCACCTCTAGTAGAAAGTTATAAACAGGGTAAACTATTTCATTACGAAGACGTGGACTTAAAACTTAAAGAATCACGTCTTATATATGAACAAAAACTTTCTGAAACCTCAACTATTATTATAGAGAGCGCCAAATCACAAATAGAAACCAAACTTAACGAAATTGACGAAATATTCTCGAGAAAAGTCGAAAAAGCCCAACAAGACTGCGAGAACACTTTAAAATTGTTGGCATCGTCTCTTATTAAAAATACGACTTCTAAAATCGCTCAAATAGAAAAAAGACTAGGAATACGAGATGACTAAGAAGGAAGATATAATTAATGAACTATATCGACCAGCAAGAAAAAAATTTCCACGTCTTCGAACCGATATCAGAGCTTTCAATGAAACCTATCAAATCGATCTTTTCGAGTTAATTCCTTACGCTCGCTTCAATAAGGGTTATAAATATGTTTTAACCGTTATTGATACGTATTCCAAGTATTTGTGGGCAAGAGCTTTAAAATCGAAAACTGGTGAAGAGGTTAGTCGTGCTATGGAATCGATTTTAAAAACGAATGGAAGAGGAGCTCCCATACACATTCAATCCGATCACGGGAAGGAATTTTACAATCCACAATTTCAAAGATTAATGAGAAAATATGGCATAAATCATTTCTCAACTTATTCATCTTTGAAAGCAACAATTGTAGAGCGTGTTATTCGTACTATTAAAACGTGGTTATTTAAACAGTTTGAGATGCAAGGGTCCCATAAATGGTATGGAAATGTTCTCGACGATATCATAAATAAATATAACAATCATCTGCATAGGACAATAAAAATGAGACCCATAGATGTTAACCGGAATACGAAATTAAGTGTTTTTAGAAATACAGAAAAGTCGAGTATGGCTCGAAAAGAAAAGGATAAACTCCAAGAGGGTTACGTTGTCAGAATTTCAAAACACAAGGCTATGTTCACTAAGAGTTATTTACCCAATTGGACTACCGAGCTTTTTAAAATAAGAAAAGTTTTTTCAGGTGACCCCACAACATATCTACTTGAGGACATGACTGGACGCATCATAAAAGGTCGCTTCTATAAACATGAGCTGCAGAAAACTAAACATAACGACACGTATTTAGTTGAAAAAATTATTCGTCGTAAAAATGGGAAACTATATGTAAAATGGCTGGGATTTGATAATTCGCATAACTCATGGATTACTAATACGGACCTTATATAATTATACTTTTCTTTATTGCTTATTATTTGTAATTTTGTATCGGTTCAATATAACATTTAAGTTAAATTACTTATTGGGATTTTATAATTCGCATAACTCATGGATTACTAATACGGACCTTATATAATTATACTTTTCTTTATTGCTTATTATTTGTAATTTTGTATCGGTTCAATGTAACATTTAATTACTTATTACATTTTTTAATAAAATATACAATAATATTATTATAATTTATTTCTGCAGCACATCACCAGATTCAACAAAATGAGGTAGGTTAACAGGAATTGAAAAAATGTAACCATCAACAGTAAACCGTATGAAAACCTATCGCAGCTAAACAACTCAAGGGAGCTGTTATATTTGAAATTGAACGGTGAATTATTCATTAAAAAGATATCTAAAAATATCAAATTAGTTAGATAAAATGAGCAGAGTTTTACAGTATACTTACAAAAGTAATTAAATGTATAATTTAAAGCAGCAGAAAATCTAGGAAAATAAGAAAAATATCGAATTAGCTTTATGTAATCGAAAATCTGATGCCAACAATAACGAAACACCGAGAGCCGAACAAGCGGCTGCGGAAACAAATTCAGGGTCGCGGGCTCATTTTCACATCTGCACATGTTTTTTGTACTCTCGAGAGTGCATTATGTTTACAATTATTTATGGTGCTAGTGTAATCGAGACGGCGATTTTTATTGCAAGGTCACGGTTTATTATCTATCTGAAATATGTTTAAACCAGGGGTTCTCAAACTATTTTAGTCACTGTTCCCCTTTTTACAAACAAAAAGCTTTGGGTACCCCTTATCAGTAAGTAAGCTGAAATATAAAAAATCTTTAACCTTTTTATTTAGTAGGTATAGTTTTAACCTGTGTAACTCAATTACGCGTCATGTTTAAATAAAACAAAGAGATATTGCTTACATACATTTTTATTATATTAAAAACAAAAAGGAGAAAGGGGTGTACATCACATCAGCTGATGCACTCTGTCCACCCGTCTACCGTCGCGCCACCACTATATATAATTTTTTACTTATACAGGGCGAGTCTAAAATTTTAAAATTTTCAAAACCTTATATTTTCGTTAAAACTTCATTTTTTTTTATTTTTTTTTATGGAAAATTATACAGGGTGATACAAAAGGTCATTTTTTATGCAGAATTTTATTATACCCAATGCCATAGAAGTTTACTCTTCTCCTGTGTGGTCTTAAGCACACAAATAATTTTTCCTCAATTTAAATGTAAAGGTTTGTTTTATTTTTTGTTGGCCTGCCACGTACTCCCTAAAAATTTCCGCGGACCCCAAGGGGTACGCGTACTACACTTTGAGAACCACTGCCTTTAAACGATGCAGCTCCACCCGGTCATAAATACATACACAGTTAAAAAAGTGTCAGTATTAATGCGGCAATAGAACTGAAACAATGAATAACTTTAGTGAATTAGTTAACATTGTAAGGAGAATTATATCTCTTTGCAAAACTGCTTCTGAGTGGAACTCGGTATTTGAAAAGAACGCCGAAAACATTTCTCTGTTATCCGAACTAATTAATAATTGTGAAGGAACGATTGGTGAGAAAAGACATTATGAAAGTGTGTTAGGCACATTGAAATGCTATCAAGAAGAGATATCGAACAAATTGAATAAAAGCGGACGAGGATTGGAGGACACGCAAGATGTAGCAGAATGGATAACGGTAAGAAAAAATTCATTCATAAGTACATGTTTTTTATACCTGTTGTTTTGTTATTAGATTGACTCGGCATTTAAAAGCAGAATACGTACAGGGTTGATCCAAAATAAGATGAATATTAAAGACCCCAAAGAATTTATGGATTCTGTTTTTGAAGTATTTAACGATAAAATTAGGTCTTCTTTGAAAAATAAAATGGAAGCATTAAAAGTTAACACCGTGTTGGTAGGAGAATTTTATCTAGTCCATGACCCAGAAATTGAAGAAATTAAATACTTCTCAACCCGTAATTACGCCATTTATCGTTCAACTAACGTTCTAAATGTCTTTACCGAAATGAGGGATAATATTCTAACTCAGGTACGTATAATATAAGTTTTTTTTTCTTGCGTTCAATAAATTTTGATGTTTTTACAGATGTCGGAGTTTACCGAAAAAGGGAGTGGATGGGCGCTAAAAAGAATTATCAACCTAACAGTAAACATCAACAAATTCGTTCCATTGTCAGCATCGAAGTATATAGAGTTACCTCAGCGGATTAAAACCAAACGTGCCGTTGTAAATGTTAAAAACAACGATAACAGGTGTTTTTGTTATGCATTGGTGTCTGCGCTTTATCCTACCAACAATCATTCCGATCGGCCCGGTTCTTATCCACAAAATTTCGAAGAGATTTTTAATTTAAAAGGAATTTCGTTTCCAGTGAAGATTAAAGATATAAGCAAATTTGAACGACAAAATCCAAATATATCTATTAACGTTTACGGACTTAGAAAGGATAAGATAGTGGGACCCTACCACGTAACCAAGGAATGCAAAGATAACCACATAAACCTCTTATATTTAACAAAAGAGAAAAAAAAAGGGGAAGCATCGTACGGACATGCTTGGATTAAAAATCTATCTCGCTTATGCAGATCGCAGTTTTCGAAACACCGCGGTAAGTCGTTTATATGTGACAGATGCCTTCGTTATTTCTGGAGTGCTTCACGTTTAATAACACATATGCAAGACTGCAAGTTGGTGGATCCTGTACGAATAGAATTTATGAAACCGGGGGAGAATGAACTGAAGTTTAAGAAGCACGAGTTCGATCTGCAACATGGTTTCGTAATTGTGGCAGATTTCGAAAGTTTAATCGTTCCCATTAACAATATAGATGACAGCGATGATGACTTTACAGCAGCGACGTCATACACAAGATCCTATCAAAGACATGAACCGTTCGCAGTTGCTTATCAAGTGGTGTGTTCGTTCGACGATTCTCTATCTCATTTTAAAACCTATAGAGGGCATAATCCTGCAAAATGGTTTGTAAACCAACTGCGGATTGAGACTGAAATCATAGCGGAAGCGATGAAAGTTTATTTGCCAATGTTACCTTTGACCTTTGAAGAACAAATGGAATTTGATAATGCTACCTCTTGTAGACATTGTAAACGGTCTTTTCAAAATTATAGTGAGGACGACGACGAGGATGTTGTAATAAAAGTAGCCGACCACGACCACTTAACAGGGAAATTTCGATTTGCTTTGTGTCAAGGCTGCAATATAAATTATAAAAATGGCAAATATATTCCTATAATTATGCATAATTTATCTGGTTACGACATTCACTTTTTAATATCAGAATTAGATTTTAATAGTCAACCGGTCGAAGTTCTCCCAATAACGAAAGAAAATTATATCGCGGTAACAAAATTATGCGGAGACTATAAGTGGAGATTTATCGATTCATTTTGATTTCTACCTCGTAAGCTGGAAACATTGGCAAATAATTTAACAAACGATATGTTTCGATATACCAAGGACGCTTTCCCTATTGAAGAACAGTTTCATTTGATGACAAGAAAATCAGTTTTTTGCTATGATTATGTGGATTCGTTAGAGAAATTAAACGAAAAGCAACTTCCATCGATGGATAAATTCTACAATCTGCTTAAAGAAGAGAATATTTCCGAACAAGATTACATTCATGCGCAGAAAGTTTGGAATACATTTAATATCCAAACGCTTGGAGAATACGCTGATCTTTACCTTTTATGTGATGTGAAACTGTTAACAGATGTCTTCCAACAATTCAGATTTTTATGTATGGAAGTATACGGATTGGACCCAGTACATTTTTATACAGGACCGGGTCTAGCATGGCAAGCGGCACTAAAGAAGACCGACATCAAATTAGAATTAATGGTGGACATCGACATGATCCTATTCACAGAGAAAGCTATTCGTGGTGGGATAACACAGTGTTCGCATAGATATATGAAGGCCAATAATGAACAAATGGAGAGCTTTGACTCCACAAAACCTGTTCAACATATGCTCTTTACAGATTGTAACAATTTATATGGACATTCGATGTCAGAACCGCTACCAACTGGAGGATTTGCATGGTTCAAAGACGATGCAGTTAAAATTTTGCAAGAGAAAATAATGAGTATCGAATGGTCAAACGGCGAACTATTAAAACGAGCAATATCAACCAATTACAGTGACCGTTTCTGTTTAAATCTATTGGGGGATGATAATGATGATGATGATGTTGATGGCACTTCTCCTCACTCTCTTCTTTTGGAAGTTGATTTGAAATACCCAACCGACTTACACGATGACCATGCGGAATTTTCTTTTTGTGCAGAACACCGTGTTCCACCAAACAACAACAACACGCCTGGCAATTCTAAATTAATGCTAACCCTTTTCGACAAAGAAAAATACGTTTTACATCTTAGGAACTTAACACAATGTTTATTGCATGGTCTGAAATTAGGAAAAATTCATAGAGTATTAAAATTTTCACAATCGAGATGGTTAAAATGTTATATCGATATGAACACGGAACTACGTAAAAAAGCGCGAAACGAATTCGAAAAGGACTTCTATAAGTTAATGAATAACGCGGTCTTTGGGAAAACTATGGAAAATATTAGAAACCATAGAAAAATGCGGCTAGTAACTTCTTGGAGATCAGCAAAGAAGCTAATAGCCCTTCCTAATTTCAGATCGTGCACTATATTTAAGGAAAACCTGGTGCTAATCGAACTTAACAAAGACAAACTAGTTTACAATAAACCAGTATACTTGGGTCAGGTAATTTTAGACTTGTCGAAATTAATAATGTATTCGTTTCATTACGATTTCATTAAACCTGTTGTCTCGAAACGTTGTCCTACCACATTACTTTATGGAGATACGGACTCTTTCGTCTATTGTTTCCAAGATATCGGCAATGGTAATATATACGACATAATTAGAGAACAGGCCTTAAAAGGTGAAGAGGGTGTTTTTGATACCTCCGACTATTTACCAGACAATCCGTTCAATATTCCACGAGTTAATAAAAAAATACTCGGGAAATTTAAGGATTAGCTGAATGGGGAGCCATTAACAGAATTTATTGGATTGCGGGCTAAAATGTATGCTATTAGAAAGAACAATGTAGATTTTATTAAGAAGTGCAAAGGAATTAACAAGAACGCAACAAAGAAGAATATAACTTTTCAAGATTACTACGATTCTTTTTTCAATAGTCATACATTACGCGTTGTAAGTAGATCAATTCGGTCCCAAAAACATAAAGTATTCACCGTCAAAATTAAGAAGAGAGCCCTGGATCCGTATGACGACAAACGATTTGTGCAAGCAAATAAGATTAATACTTTGCCTTGGGGTCATTATAATACACACAATGTTCTAGAATAATGTAGTTATATGTAAAATAAAAACCAGTAATTTAATAAATAGTATTTTATTAACAAATATATAAGTATATTACAAAAGGTATGTATTTGAAATCCAGGAATTGTAATAAAGAAATCTCCATTTTATTTACAAATGTTCTTTATTGTAATTGTTTATTCTTCCTCGCTAGATTCAAGTATTTCGTGACACATTAATAGTCTATTTTCCCACACTAACTTAATATCTGCTATACAGTTAACTGGTAATTTTAATAATCTTATATAATTTAATTTTGGTATTACAGAACTAATAATTAATACACATAAATCGTATAACGTAGAACTACAATGCATTTTTATTTTAAACAACAAACTCGATTATATTTGCCTCATTTATCTTTCCACATTCTTTTTTACCACGGAACACAATTGCCACCTTCTTTTTGTTAATCTCTTCAATATCTTTATCGTTCATGATTGTTGAAAACCGATTCGGAAGGAACACCACATTATTTTCTAATTCTGCTATTATTGCCTTATCATTCCACATAGTTTTCACTATTCGAAGTTCACACACCGGATACATTTTATTGATTTCCATATCTCGTACTTTTAAAACCGGTTTTTGATCTACCATTCCCATTTTATTAACTTTTTTCAACATAGAAGCGAAACTCATTTTTATATATTAGCGGATAATAATGATAACGCTTTACAATCAATGTAAGAACTGACACACGTTGTTATTTACACCTACATATATATATATATATATATATATACATCCTTCTATTAAACCTGAACCATTAGGTATTCCATACTATCCTGCTCCAGCAATTTGTAGAAAATATAGAAAAAAATTATTTGCATATTCGGGTGTATATATAGGGTGGGAGAACCGAATCTGTAACATATACATAGAAATAAAGAAGTTGAAATTACTCATATTATCATATTAACCACACCATGCTGCCCCAGTATATTTTTCGCACTAACCTGAGCCAAAATATACAATTTTATGTAGTTGAACGAATTCTTCTGAACCATTCCAGCGTTGCCACAGTTAATACAAAGTTATTTATAGTTTTTATTTACTCGAGGATTATGTTACTGGTATCAGTTTGCCGGAAAAGATATAAAATTCAGATTTCAGTAAATTCTGCATTTTGATTTGGGCCTAGTAAACCCCAGGAATAAATTCATGGAGAAAATCGTACGACACTCATTAATGACCAATAGAAAAATTAGTTCACGAGCCGTAACCAAGACAACAACAAAATTTCTTGGAAACTTTTTGTAGGTAGACTAACCTAACTGTGATTAATAAGTGGAAATTTTTTGACATTCACTATTGTTAATATGTTGGTGATACTGTAAGTCTATGTCAAATTCGAGGTTAGTCTATGTCAAATTCGATGTTAGCAGGTTAGGTTTCGCGTCAGTTTTGACACAGACTGACGCAAAACCTAACCTGCTAACCTCAAATTTGTGTCACCAACACTATTAACAACTTACTATGGATACATTTTTGATATCACTTGATATTTTATTTTCGAGTAAAATTTAAATTTTACTTTTTATGGCTGTGTCGCTACGATTTTCTTGCCGAATCTGCATTCTAGCATTAATTCATGTCCGGTAATTTTCTTATCGTGCACAGAACAACGTAATCGGCCCTCGCGTACCGCTCGTGCCGATTAATACGTTGTTTCTGTGCACTCTAAAAAATTACCGGAAAGAATTAATGCTCTTATGAGATTATAAGTGAATTTTTTTTACAGATTTTGTAGTGCGGTGTAGTTGCAATTACAGCGGAAGTCGCGGTGGGGAACAATTTTTGTTCAATCCTGTTATTGAAAATTACTGTTTCTTACTTAGATACAAAATGTGAAAGAGTTTGTTTTGACCATTGAAACTATTTACATAGCAACGGGTGAGCGAAAACAGTGGGTGAAATAATTTTCACTCACTCGTTTTGTCAATACACATAAGCTGAACATTCAACCAAATTTTATTCATAACACTAATACACATCAACAATATTACTTATAAATATGAATGTTAACATTACAATTGTTAAAAATCGGTTGATTAATACCAGCTAATTGATTTTTCGCAGACTCTTCGGGTTCAACTTTCAAGCAAATTTTCTTGCTGGTGCTGCTGCCAGTATCTCCCGTAATAATTTTTTTCGCTATCTCGATTTTATTGGTCACTGACTCTTCTACATAGCTCTCAGCAATGGATGAGGAACGCCAACCTCCGTGTCGTTTAAGGATCAGGATATCAGCAGCAGCATTCGCCAATAGTGTTGCCGATGTCCGCCGAAAACAATGTCCTGTATATAGGTCGACATTCATGATTTGCAGGTAGCTTGCTACTAATCTAGGTATTTTGGATAAAGTATTTATACCCACTGGTTAAACTGTACATTTCACTGATCGATAATTCAAGAAAAATCTTCCATCACCAAGAGTATTAGGACGCAACGCTGCATATTTTCGATATATGGCTAAACAATTAAAATTATTTCTTTCAGCACCAGTCACAACAAAAGGACGCGGTTTATAATGTCTTAATAATATTGACAACTAATATATATTTTTTATTTTCAATATCAGTGGTTTTAAGATTCACTAACTCGTCACACCTACAGGCGCCCATAACTGCCATCACAACAACCATTTTCATTAGCAAGTAAATCTCGTCGGGAGTTTGATTTAGAAACTTTTCCACTTCTTTCTGATCAAATGTCTTCGCTTTCTTAGGTTGATAGCCTTTCGAATTACTTTTTAAAATCACGAACAAGGTCTTAAACCTACAAAATTACATACCGTGTGTCCACAGGAGTACGCACCATAGAGATAAGATAATGCTAATAGAATATAAATATCAACCAGTGCTATGACCACCAATCCTTTTCTTGTACCATTTATAACAATATTGTTTCATACAGTGGCGAGTCAGAAGCCAGAAAACAACGTTTTAGCGTGCCGGCGAGCACAGCATTAGCCGATCTTTCTATTCTATTTGGTTATCCCTATGGTGCGTCCTCCTGTGGACACACGGTATATGATTACAACCGGTAAATTAATTACGAACTACGAAACTTACTTGCTTATGTCTATTTTCTTCAAAAACCAATATGGTGGATTTAAGCATCGAAAATGTAGACCATAAGGAAGGGGCAGCGTATTTTTCTATTAATCCATTGAAATAAGCAACCACTACTTCTTCAATCACAACATTTACGTTTCTGTTCTCCATCCAAGACCGAAATTTTTCCAACTCCTTGACGTGCCTGTTTTTAGATTTTTGCGGGAGTAGATTAAATGTGACTGCATTATTTTCTTCCAGAATGTCATCTGGTACAAATACACCGTTGTCTTCCTCCATTTTCTCTACGAAAAAGGCTGGCACACACTTTTGAAATAAAAAATTATAATTTGTTGACAAATTAATTGTTTGTTTGATGAGAACCATAACAACGAAAACTGCCTCCTAAATGTTTTTGCAATTATAAAAATTAAAATTTGTTTTATTGAATTTTTAATAGCAGGATTGAACAAAGCACTATACAACACTCGTGGAGCCGGGGTCGGTAGCTCAGTGGTAAGCATCCTGGCTACTGATCTAAGGGTCGCGAGTTCGATTCCCGGTCCCGGTTAGGTTTTCAAAAATAAAAATGCAGATGAAAGCCTCTACAGAATGCCATCATTCGTAAGTGATGTAAAGCTGTGGGTCCCATGTTACTACGATGTGTAGCATGTAAAAGATCCCTTGCTAGGGTTGAAACTTCTTAGTCTCGGCAAAATTCTAAATAGGACTTTGACCAAATGACCACAGCAGTCGGTGTCTAAGGTACCTGGTACTCTGCATGCCTAGACCTTGTCCATTAACAAACAAACAAACACTCGTGGGAAACTAAATCACTCACTTGTGTGTCGTTCCACACTTAGTTTCTCCACTCGTACTGTAATATACGATTGTCTGAAAACATTTTTTTCGAAAATGTGACGGTTTCTCATAATTTTGCAAAAAACCTATTTTTATATTTTGGTTCGTTTACAGTGCTACAAACCCAAATGAGTTCGTTTATACAACATTTGTTTTAAATGTCAAAATATGTCAAATTTTATTTATAAAAAAGGGTTCAAAAGGCACAAAATAGAAAAAAAATATAAAAAACTCGTGTCATAAGTTATTTAAATACTAAGAAATAACCCCTTACCACCAAAATATTTAAGTAGAACCTAAATACGTATTTCGGCAGCTAGGCTGCCATCTTTAGTAAAAGCTAAAACAAAGAAAGCTGGCCGCAGTTAAGAAAACACTTCTATTCTCCATCAACTATCAGAGTCTAATCTAAGTCATTTATACACTCCTCCTTTGGACTCGTGTTGCAAAATCTTCCTAATGAAACTTGTCCTTTAACATACTATCTTGGACTGGTTTTTAATAACGAAAGCATAAATACACTATTGCCAAATCTATTGGTTCAGCTTTATCGGAAAAAGTATATACTATATACAGAACTCAAAACAGCGCCAATCCCTAATGCGCACATCCCTCGAACTTGAAAATACATATATCTATCAAACCTGAGCCATTTTAATCATGCAATTTCTACCGTCTGGTGATTTTTTAACCCGGCAAAGCCGAGTGAGATGCAAGCAGCTAGTATTACGCTAATAGAACGAGACTGCACCAATAATTTTTTTAGCTTAAATAAATTTTTATTAAAGCAAAACCTACCTGAACCACATATATGGTTCAGGTCCGTCAGGCTGGTTCAGAATTGTGCATACAAATACCCTCGAGTGGTTCAGCTTTGTACCATTACTGTATCTATATATATATATATATATATATATATATATATATATATATATATATATATATATATATATATTGATAAAACCAATAAAATTATTGCGCGCCTCCTGAAAAACCATTAAAAATGATAAATGATGTCATTTAACTGATTGCCTTAGAAGTTGACTTAAAGAATCCACCCGAAATATTCAAGACATAAACCAGATGTCACATATCAAATTACGCACGCCCCCCAAAGCATCGTGACGTCAGAGCTTCGCAACTTCGATGCTGTGCGCGTTCGAATGCTCAGCAGCCATAACTACGTGACGACGTCAGAACAATTATTTATAATAAAGTTCGCAAACATTAGGCGTTTATAACTTTCGCAAATCCAAGCTTTTCAAAAACGAGAGATCTAACATCCTACTTTCGCACGCAACAAAACGCAGTTTTAAATACAAAACACACTCAAAATGCAACAATTATTTATCACACGATCGCCCCTCGCAAAAGAGTCCTGGGACTCCGCCCCTCTCTAAGGGGGCCTTCGGGGCTCCGCCCTTCTCCAAGGAAGCCCTTGGGGTTTTGCCCCTCGCCAAGGGGTCTTCGGGGCTCTGCTTCTCTCCAAGGGGGCCTCCGGAAACCACAAAGTCAGGGGCGTGGGAACAATTTGCTGACCGTGGGAATATTTTGTTGGTCGTGGGAATATTTTGCTGGTCGTGGGAACCAGGGTCATCACGTAGTTAAGGCTGCTGTGCATTCGAACGCGCACAGCAGGACGGTTCGAGGTTATGAAAGCTCCGACGTCACGATGTTTTGAGGAAACTTTCTGTTTTGGCGTAATTTGATATACATAAACTTTACGAGAATCGCTACCAGATGGCCCACACAGCACCGTCGCGAGGAGCACGGAAACAAACCAAAAAAATAAATCCCTACATAGATTCCTACTTAAACTTACACGAAACGACACCAGATGGCAGCACCGTCGCATTCTCCCGCGCTTTCAGGCGTTGCCTCCTAGTGACGTCATGGAAAATACCCAGAATAGTGCAAATTTCAATTGTTTATATTTACGCTAATAAACAATCAATCGAGATTTTAACAAAAACGTTAGTCACAAATCTTCACAGCTACAAAATAAAACTTACACCAGCTTCCTAGCATAAGCCAAACCAGAGATATTTGCCCTGCACGATCGAAATTCGCCCCATAAGAATAACATGGGAAAACGCCCCCAAAAGTGGTCCAGAATCCCCATTTATACTCTACTGACCTCAAAATCCTACTAGCAGTACGTAACATATTATAGTTAATAGACAGTAATTGCAGAATGCTAAAGATTGTACAGAAACAACTGTTAACTAATTTTAAATGCTTCAGAATGGCACCCACTATTTGAGTAGTAGACAAAATGGCATGCTAGACCCTGTAAACGCTCTGGCAAACAATCTAAGACGTTTTGGATATCATTTCGATAGTAGAAACGCTTTTAGATTTTTTAAATTTTAGTAACGGTATTTCGGTGTTTGAATGCGATTTCTTAATGACCTCAAAATCCTACTAGCAGTACGTAACATATTATAATTAATAGACAGTAATTGCAGAATGCTAAAGATTGTACAGAAACAACTGTTAACTAATTTTAAATGCTCCAGAATGGCACCCACTATTTGAGTAGTAGACAAAATGGCATGCTAGACCCTGTAAACGCTCTGGCAAACAATCTAAGACGTTTTGGATATCATTTCGATAGTAGAAACGCTTTTAGATTTTTTAAATTTTAGTAACGGTATTTCGGTGTTTGAATGCGATTTCTTAATCACCTCAAAATGCTACTAGCAGTACGTAACATATTATAATTAATAGACAGTAATTGCAGAATGCTAAAGATTGTACAGAAACAACTGTTAACTAATTTTAAATGCATCAGAATGGCACCTACTATTTTAGAAGTAGACAAAATGTAATGCTAGAGCCTGTAAATGCTTTGGCGGACTATCTGAGACATTTTGGAATTTATTTCGATAGTAGAAACGCTCTTAGATTTTTAAATTTTAGTAACGCTATTTCGGTGTTTGAATGCGATTTCTTAATGACATCAAAATGCTACTAGCAATACGTAACATATTATAATTAATAGACAGTAATTGCAGAATGCTAAAGATTGTACAGAAACAACTGTAAACTAATTTTAAATGCATCAGAATTGCACCTACTATTTTAGAAGTAGACAAAATGGCATACTAGAGCCTGTAAACGCTCTGGCGGACTATCTGAGACGTTTTGGAATTTATTTCGATAGTAGAAACGCTCTTAGATTTTTAAATTTTACTAACGCTATGTCGGTGTTTGAATGCGATTTCTTAATGACCTCAAAATCCTACTAGCAGTACGTAACATATTATAATTGATAGACAGTAATTGCAGAATGCTAAAGATTGTACAGAAACAACTGTTAACTAATTTTAAATGCTTCAGAATGGCACCCACTATTTGAGTAGTAGACAAAATGGCATGCTAGACCCTGTAAGCGCTCTGGCAAACAATCTAAGACGTTTTGGATATCATTTCGATAGTAGAAACGCTTTTAGATTTTTTAAATTTTAGTAACGGTATTTCGGTGTTTGAATGCGATTTCTTAATCACCTCAAAATGCTACTAGCAGTACGTAACATATTATAATTAATAGACAGTAATTGCAGAATGCTAAAGATTGTACAGAAACAACTGTCAACTAATTTTAAATGCTTCAGAATGGCACCCACTATTTGAGTAGTAGACAAAATGGCATGCTAGACCCTGTAAGCGCTCTGGCAAACAATCTAAGACGTTTTGGATATCATTTCGATAGTAGAAACGCTTTTAGATTTTTTAAATTTTAGTAACGGTATTTCGGTGTTTGAATGCGACTTCTTAATCACCTCAAAATGCTACTAGCAGTACGTAACATATTATAATTAATAGACAGTAATTGCAGAATGCTAAAGATTGTACAGAAACAACTGTTAACTAATTTTAAATGCATCAGAATGGCACCTACTATTTTAGAAGTAGACAAAATGTAATGCTAGAGCCTGTAAATGCTTTGGCGGACTATCTGAGACATTTTGGAATTTATTTCGATAGTAGAAACGCTCTTAGATTTTTAAATTTTAGTAACGCTATTTCGGTGTTTGAATGCGATTTCTTAATGACCTCAAAATCCTACTAGCAGTACGTAACATATTATAGTTAATAGACAGTAATTGCAGAATGCTAAAGATTGTACAGAAACAACTGTTAACTAATTTTAAATGCATCAGAATAGCACCTACTATTTTAGAAGTAGACAAAATGTAATGCTAGAGCCTGTAAATGCTTTGGCGGACTATCTGAGACATTTTGGAATTTATTTCGATAGTAGAAACACTCTTAGATTTTTAAATTTTAGTAACGCTATTTCGGTGTTTGAATGCGATTTCTTAATGACATCAAAATGCTACTAGCAGTACGTAACATATTATAATTAATAGACAGTAATTGCAGAATGCTAAAGATTGTACAGAAACAACTGTAAACTAATTTTAAATGCATCAGAATTGCACCTACTATTTTAGAAGTAGACAAAATGGCATACTAGAGCCTGTAAACGCTCTGGCGGACTATCTGAGACGTTTTGGAATTTATTTCGATAGTAGAAACGCTCTTAGATTTTTAAATTTTAGTAACGCTATGTCGGTGTTTGAATGCGATTTCTTAATGACCTCAAAATCCTACTAGCAGTACGTAACATATTATAATTGATAGACAGTAATTGCAGAATGCTAAAGATTGTACAGAAACAACTGTTAACTAATTTTAAATGCTTCAGAATGGCACCCACTATTTGAGTAGTAGACAAAATGGCATGCTAGACCCTGTAAGCGCTCTGGCAAACAATCTAAGACGTTTTGGATATCATTTCGATAGTAGAAACGCTTTTAGATTTTTTAAATTTTAGTAACGGTATTTCGGTGTTTGAATGCGATTTCTTAATCACCTCAAAATGCTACTAGCAGTACGTAACATATTATAATTAATAGACAGTAATTGCAGAATGCTAAAGATTGTACAGAAACAACTGTCAACTAATTTTAAATGCTTCAGAATGGCACCCACTATTTGAGTAGTAGACAAAATGGCATGCTAGACCCTGTAAGCGCTCTGGCAAACAATCTAAGACGTTTTGGATATCATTTCGATAGTAGAAACGCTTTTAGATTTTTTAAATTTTAGTAACGGTATTTCGGTGTTTGAATGCGATTTCTTAATCACCTCAAAATGCTACTAGCAGTACGTAACATATTATAATTAATAGACAGTAATTGCAGAATGCTAAAGATTGTACAGAAACAACTGTTAACTAATTTTAAATGCATCAGAATGGCACCTATTATTTTAGAAGTAGACAAAATGTAATGCTAGTGCCTGTAAATGCTTTGGCGGACTATCTGAGACATTTTGGAATTTATTTCGATAGTAGAAACGCTCTTAGATTTTAAAATTTTAGTAACGCTATTTCGGTGTTTGAATGCGATTTCTTAATGACCTCAAAATCCTACTAGCAGTACGTAACATATTATAGTTAATAGACAGTAATTGCAGAATGCTAAAGATTGTACAGAAACAACTGTTAACTAATTTTAAATGCTTCAGAATGGCACCCACTATTTGAGTAGTAGACAAAATGGCATGCTAGACCCTGTAAGCGCTCTGGCAAACAATCTAAGACGTTTTGGATATCATTTCGATAGTAGAAACGCTTTTAGATTTTTTAAATTTTAGTAACGGTATTTCGGTGTTTGAATGCGATTTCTTAATCACCTCAAAATGCTACTAGCAGTACGTAACATATTATAATTAATAGACAGTAATTGCAGAATGCTAAAGATTGTACAGAAACAACTGTTAACTAATTTTAAATGCTTCAGAATGGCACCCACTATTTGAGTAGTAGACAAAATGGCATGCTAGACCCTGTAAGCGCTCTGGCAAACAATCTAAGACGTTTTGGATATCATTTCGATAGTAGAAACGCTTTTAGATTTTTTAAATTTTAGTAACGGTATTTCGGTGTTTGAATGCGATTTCTTAATCACCTCAAAATGCTACTAGCAGTACGTAACATATTATAATTAATAGACAGTAATTGCAGAATGCTAAAGATTGTACAGAAACAACTGTCAACTAATTTTAAATGCTTCAGAATGGCACCCACTATTTGAGTAGTAGACAAAATGGCATGCTAGACCCTGTAAGCGCTCTGGCAAGCAATCTAAGACGTTTTGGATATCATTTCGATAGTAGAAACGCTTTTAGATTTTTTAAATTTTAGTAACGGTATTTCGGTGTTTGAATGCGATTTCTTAATCACCTCAAAATGCTACTAGAAGTACGTAACATATTATAATTAATAGACAGTAATTGCAGAATGCTAAAGATTGTACAGAAACAATTGTTAACTAATTTTAAATGCTTCAGAATGGCACCCACTATTTGAGTAGTAGACAAAATGGCATGCTAGACCCTGTAAGCGCTCTGGCAAACAATCTAAGACGTTTTGGATATCATTTCGATAGTAGAAACGCTTTTAGATTTTTTAAATTTTAGTAACGGTATTTCGGTGTTTGAATGCGATTTCTTAATCACCTCAAAATGCTACTAGCAGTACGTAACATATTATAATTAATAGACAGTAATTGCAGAATGCTAAAGATTGTACAGAAACAACTGTTAACTAATTTTAAATGCTTCAGAATGGCACCCACTATTTGAGTAGTAGACAAAATGGCATGCTAGACCCTGTAAGCGCTCTGGCAAACAATCTAAGACGTTTTGGATATCATTTCGATAGTAGAAACGCTTTTAGATTTTTTAAATTTTAGTAACGGTATTTCGGTGTTTGAACGCGATTTCTTAATCACCTCAAAATGCTACTAGCAGTACGTAACATATTATAATTAATAGACAGTAATTGCAGAATGCTAAAGATTGTACAGAAACAACTGTTAACTAATTTTAAATGCTTCTTAATGGCACCCACTATTTGAGTAGTAGAAAAAATGGCATGCTAGACCCTGTAAGCGCTCTGGCAAACAATCTAAGACGTTTTGGATATCATTTCGATATTAGAAACGCTTTTAGATTTTTTAAATTTTAGTAACGGTATTTCGGTGTTTGAATGCGATTTCTTAATCACCTCAAAATGCTACTAGCAGTACGTAACATATTATAATTAATAGACAGTAATTGCAGAATGCTAAAGATTGTACAGAAACAACTGTTAACTAATTTTAAATGCTTCAGAATGGCACCCACTATTTGAGTAGTAGACAAAATGGCATGCTAGACCCTGTAAGCGCTCTGGCAAACAATCTAAGACGTTTTGGATATCATTTCGATAGTAGAAACGCTTTTAGATTTTTTAAATTTTAGTAACGGTATTTCGGTGTTTGAACGCGATTTCTTAATCACCTCAAAATGCTACTAGCAGTACGTAACATATTATAATTAATAGACAGTAATTGCAGAATGCTAAAGATTGTACAGAAACAACTGTTAACTAATTTTAAATGCTTCTTAATGGCACCCACTATTTGAGTAGTAGAAAAAATGGCATGCTAGACCCTGTAAGCGCTCTGGCAAACAATCTAAGACGTTTTGGATATCATTTCGATAGTAGAAACGCTTTTAGATTTTTTAAATTTTAGTAACGGTATTTCGGTGTTTGAATGCGACTTCTTAATCACCTCAAAATGCTACTAGCAGTACGTAACATATTATAATTAATAGACAGTAATTGCAGAATGCTAAAGATTGTACAGAAACAACTGTTAACTAATTTTAAATGCATCAGAATGGCACCTACTATTTTAGAAGTAGACAAAATGTAATGCTAGAGCCTGTAAATGCTTTGGCGGACTATCTGAGACATTTTGGAATTTATTTCGATAGTAGAAACGCTCTTAGATTTTTAAATTTTAGTAACGCTATTTCGGTGTTTGAATGCGATTTCTTAATGACCTCAAAATCCTACTAGCAGTACGTAACATATTATAGTTAATAGACAGTAATTGCAGAATGCTAAAGATTGTACAGAAACAACTGTTAACTAATTTTAAATGCATCAGAATAGCACCTACTATTTTAGAAGTAGACAAAATGTAATGCTAGAGCCTGTAAATGCTTTGGCGGACTATCTGAGACATTTTGGAATTTATTTCGATAGTAGAAACACTCTTAGATTTTTAAATTTTAGTAACGCTATTTCGGTGTTTGAATGCGATTTCTTAATGACATCAAAATGCTACTAGCAGTACGTAACATATTATAATTAATAGACAGTAATTGCAGAATGCTAAAGATTGTACAGAAACAACTGTAAACTAATTTTAAATGCATCAGAATTGCACCTACTATTTTAGAAGTAGACAAAATGGCATACTAGAGCCTGTAAACGCTCTGGCGGACTATCTGAGACGTTTTGGAATTTATTTCGATAGTAGAAACGCTCTTAGATTTTTAAATTTTAGTAACGCTATGTCGGTGTTTGAATGCGATTTCTTAATGACCTCAAAATCCTACTAGCAGTACGTAACATATTATAATTGATAGACAGTAATTGCAGAATGCTAAAGATTGTACAGAAACAACTGTTAACTAATTTTAAATGCTTCAGAATGGCACCCACTATTTGAGTAGTAGACAAAATGGCATGCTAGACCCTGTAAGCGCTCTGGCAAACAATCTAAGACGTTTTGGATATCATTTCGATAGTAGAAACGCTTTTAGATTTTTTAAATTTTAGTAACGGTATTTCGGTGTTTGAATGCGATTTCTTAATCACCTCAAAATGCTACTAGCAGTACGTAACATATTATAATTAATAGACAGTAATTGCAGAATGCTAAAGATTGTACAGAAACAACTGTCAACTAATTTTAAATGCTTCAGAATGGCACCCACTATTTGAGTAGTAGACAAAATGGCATGCTAGACCCTGTAAGCGCTCTGGCAAACAATCTAAGACGTTTTGGATATCATTTCGATAGTAGAAACGCTTTTAGATTTTTTAAATTTTAGTAACGGTATTTCGGTGTTTGAATGCGATTTCTTAATCACCTCAAAATGCTACTAGCAGTACGTAACATATTATAATTAATAGACAGTAATTGCAGAATGCTAAAGATTGTACAGAAACAACTGTTAACTAATTTTAAATGCATCAGAATGGCACCTATTATTTTAGAAGTAGACAAAATGTAATGCTAGTGCCTGTAAATGCTTTGGCGGACTATCTGAGACATTTTGGAATTTATTTCGATAGTAGAAACGCTCTTAGATTTTAAAATTTTAGTAACGCTATTTCGGTGTTTGAATGCGATTTCTTAATGACCTCAAAATCCTACTAGCAGTACGTAACATATTATAGTTAATAGACAGTAATTGCAGAATGCTAAAGATTGTACAGAAACAACTGTTAACTAATTTTAAATGCTTCAGAATGGCACCCACTATTTGAGTAGTAGACAAAATGGCATGCTAGACCCTGTAAGCGCTCTGGCAAACAATCTAAGACGTTTTGGATATCATTTCGATAGTAGAAACGCTTTTAGATTTTTTAAATTTTAGTAACGGTATTTCGGTGTTTGAATGCGATTTCTTAATCACCTCAAAATGCTACTAGCAGTACGTAACATATTATAATTAATAGACAGTAATTGCAGAATGCTAAAGATTGTACAGAAACAACTGTTAACTAATTTTAAATGCTTCAGAATGGCACCCACTATTTGAGTAGTAGACAAAATGGCATGCTAGACCCTGTAAGCGCTCTGGCAAACAATCTAAGACGTTTTGGATATCATTTCGATAGTAGAAACGCTTTTAGATTTTTTAAATTTTAGTAACGGTATTTCGGTGTTTGAATGCGATTTCTTAATCACCTCAAAATGCTACTAGCAGTACGTAACATATTATAATTAATAGACAGTAATTGCAGAATGCTAAAGATTGTACAGAAACAACTGTCAACTAATTTTAAATGCTTCAGAATGGCACCCACTATTTGAGTAGTAGACAAAATGGCATGCTAGACCCTGTAAGCGCTCTGGCAAACAATCTAAGACGTTTTGGATATCATTTCGATAGTAGAAACGCTTTTAGATTTTTTAAATTTTAGTAACGGTATTTCGGTGTTTGAATGCGATTTCTTAATCACCTCAAAATGCTACTAGCAGTACGTAACATATTATAATTAATAGACAGTAATTGCAGAATGCTAAAGATTGTACAGAAACAACTGTCAACTAATTTTAAATGCTTCAGAATGGCACCCACTATTTGAGTAGTAGACAAAATGGCATGCTAGACCCTGTAAGCGCTCTGGCAAACAATCTAAGACGTTTTGGATATCATTTCGATAGTAGAAACGCTTTTAGATTTTTTAAATTTTAGTAACGGTATTTCGGTGTTTGAATGCGATTTCTTAATCACCTCAAAATGCTACTAGAAGTACGTAACATATTATAATTAATAGACAGTAATTGCAGAATGCTAAAGATTGTACAGAAACAACTGTCAACTAATTTTAAATGCTTCAGAATGGCACCCACTATTTGAGTAGTAGACAAAATGGCATGCTAGACCCTGTAAGCGCTCTGGCAAACAATCTAAGACGTTTTGGATATCATTTCGATAGTAGAAACGCTTTTAGATTTTTTAAATTTTAGTAACGGTATTTCGGTGTTTGAATGCGATTTCTTAATCACCTCAAAATGCTACTAGCAGTACGTAACATATTATAATTAATAGACAGTAATTGCAGAATGCTAAAGATTGTACAGAAACAACTGTCAACTAATTTTAAATGCTTCAGAATGGCACCCACTATTTGAGTAGTAGACAAAATGGCATGCTAGACCCTGTAAGCGCTCTGGCAAACAATCTAAGACGTTTTGGATATCATTTCGATAGTAGAAACGCTTTTAGATTTTTTAAATTTTAGTAACGGTATTTCGGTGTTTGAATGCGATTTCTTAATCACCTCAAAATGCTACTAGCAGTACGTAACATATTATAATTAATAGACAGTAATTGCAGAATGCTAAAGATTGTACAGAAACAACTGTTAACTAATTTTAAATGCATCAGAATGGCACCTATTATTTTAGAAGTAGACAAAATGTAATGCTAGTGCCTGTAAATGCTTTGGCGGACTATCTGAGACATTTTGGAATTTATTTCGATAGTAGAAACGCTCTTAGATTTTAAAATTTTAGTAACGCTATTTCGGTGTTTGAATGCGATTTCTTAATGACCTCAAAATCCTACTAGCAGTACGTAACATATTATAGTTAATAGACAGTAATTGCAGAATGCTAAAGATTGTACAGAAACAACTGTTAACTAATTTTAAATGCTTCAGAATGGCACCCACTATTTGAGTAGTAGACAAAATGGCATGCTAGACCCTGTAAGCGCTCTGGCAAACAATCTAAGACGTTTTGGATATCATTTCGATAGTAGAAACGCTTTTAGATTTTTTAAATTTTAGTAACGGTATTTCGGTGTTTGAATGCGATTTCTTAATCACCTCAAAATGCTACTAGCAGTACGTAACATATTATAATTAATAGACAGTAATTGCAGAATGCTAAAGATTGTACAGAAACAACTGTTAACTAATTTTAAATGCTTCAGAATGGCACCCACTATTTGAGTAGTAGACAAAATGGCATGCTAGACCCTGTAAGCGCTCTGGCAAACAATCTAAGACGTTTTGGATATCATTTCGATAGTAGAAACGATTTAGATTTTTTAAATTTTAGTAACGGTATTTCGGTGTTTGAATGCGATTTCTTAATCACCTCAAAATGCTACTAGCAGTACGTAACATATTATAATTAATAGACAGTAATTGCAGAATGCTAAAGATTGTACAGAAACAACTGTCAACTAATTTTAAATGCTTCAGAATGGCACCCACTATTTGAGTAGTAGACAAAATGGCATGCTAGACCCTGTAAGCGCTCGGGCAAACAATCTAAGACGTTTTGGATATCATTTCGATAGTAGAAACGCTTTTAGATTTTTTAAATTTTAGTAACGGTATTTCGGTGTTTGAATGCGATTTCTTAATCACCTCAAAATGCTACTAGAAGTACGTAACATATTATAATTAATAGACAGTAATTGCAGAATGCTAAAGATTGTACAGAAACAATTGTTAACTAATTTTAAATGCTTCAGAATGGCACCCACTATTTGAGTAGTAGACAAAATGGCATGCTAGACCCTGTAAGCGCTCTGGCAAACAATCTAAGACGTTTTGGATATCATTTCGATAGTAGAAACGCTTTTAGATTTTTTAAATTTTAGTAACGGTATTTCGGTGTTTGAATGCGATTTCTTAATCACCTCAAAATGCTACTAGCAGTACGTAACATATTATAATTAATAGACAGTAATTGCAGAATGCTAAAGATTGTACAGAAACAACTGTTAACTAATTTTAAATGCTTCAGAATGGCACCCACTATTTGAGTAGTAGACAAAATGGCATGCTAGACCCTGTAAGCGCTCTGGCAAACAATCTAAGACGTTTTGGATATCATTTCGATAGTAGAAACGCTTTTAGATTTTTTAAATTTTAGTAACGGTATTTCGGTGTTTGAACGCGATTTCTTAATCACCTCAAAATGCTACTAGCAGTACGTAACATATTATAATTAATAGACAGTAATTGCAGAATGCTAAAGATTGTACAGAAACAACTGTTAACTAATTTTAAATGCTTCTTAATGGCACCCACTATTTGAGTAGTAGAAAAAATGGCATGCTAGACCCTGTAAGCGCTCTGGCAAACAATCTAAGACGTTTTGGATATCATTTCGATAGTAGAAACGCTTTTAGATTTTTTAAATTTTAGTAACGGTATTTCGGTGTTTGAATGCGATTTCTTAATCACCTCAAAATGCTACTAGCAGTACGTAACATATTATAATTAATAGACAGTAATTGCAGAATGCTAAAGATTGTACAGAAACAACTGTTAACTAATTTTAAATGCTTCAGAATGGCACCCACTATTTGAGTAGTAGACAAAATGGCATGCTAGACCCTGTAAGCGCTCTGGCAAACAATCTAAGACGTTTTGGATATCATTTCGATACTAGAAACGCTTTTAGATTTTTTAAATTTTAGTAACGGTATTTCGGTGTTTGAACGCGATTTCTTAATCACCTCAAAATGCTACTAGCAGTACGTAACATATTATAATTAATAGACAGTAATTGCAGAATGCTAAAGATTGTACAGAAACAACTGTTAACTAATTTTAAATGCATCAGAATGGCACCTACTATTTTAGAAGTAGACAAAATGTAATGCTAGAGCCTGTAAATGCTTTGGCGGACTATCTGAGACATTTTGGAATTTATTTCGATAGTAGAAACGCTCTTAGATTTTTAGATTTTAGTAACGCTATTTCGGTGTTTGAATGCGATTTCTTAATGACCTCAAAATCCTACTAGCAGTACGTAACATATTATAGTTAATAGACAGTAATTGCAGAATGCTAAAGATTGTACTGAAGCAACTGTTAACTAATTTTAAATGCATCAGAATAGCACCTACTATTTTAGAAGTAGACAAAATGTAATGCTAGAGCCTGTAAATGCTTTGGCGGACTATCTGAGACATTTTGGAATTTATTTCGATAGTAGAAACACTCTTAGATTTTTAAATTTTAGTAACGCTATTTCGGTGTTTGAATGCGATTTCTTAATGACATCAAAATGCTACTAGCAGTACGTAACATATTATAATTAATAGACAGTAATTGCAGAATGCTAAAGATTGTACAGAAACAACTGTAAACTAATTTTAAATGCATCAGAATTGCACCTACTATTTTAGAAGTAGACAAAATGGCATACTAGAGCCTGTAAACGCTCTGGCGGACTATCTGAGACGTTTTGGAATTTATTTCGATAGTAGAAACGCTCTTAGATTTTTAAATTTTAGTAACGCTATGTCGGTGTTTGAATGCGATTTCTTAATGACCTCAAAATCCTACTAGCAGTACGTAACATATTATAATTGATAGACAGTAATTGCAGAATGCTAAAGATTGTACAGAAACAACTGTTAACTAATTTTAAATGCTTCAGAATGGCACCCACTATTTGAGTAGTAGACAAAATGGCATGCTAGACCCTGTAAGCGCTCTGGCAAACAATCTAAGACGTTTTGGATATCATTTCGATAGTAGAAACGCTTTTAGATTTTTTAAATTTTAGTAACGGTATTTCGGTGTTTGAATGCGATTTCTTAATCACCTCAAAATGCTACTAGCAGTACGTAACATATTATAATTAATAGACAGTAATTGCAGAATGCTAAATATTGTACAGAAACAACTGTCAACTAATTTTAAATGCTTCAGAATGGCACCCACTATTTGAGTAGTAGACAAAATGGCATGCTAGACCCTGTAAGCGCTCTGGCAAACAATCTAAGACGTTTTGGATATCATTTCGATAGTAGAAACGCTTTTAGATTTTTTAAATTTTAGTAACGGTATTTCGGTGTTTGAATGCGATTTCTTAATCACCTCAAAATGCTACTAGCAGTACGTAACATATTATAATTAATAGACAGTAATTGCAGAATGCTAAAGATTGTACAGAAACAACTGTTAACTAATTTTAAATGCATCAGAATGGCACCTATTATTTTAGAAGTAGACAAAATGTAATGCTAGTGCCTGTAAATGCTTTGGCGGACTATCTGAGACATTTTGGAATTTATTTCGATAGTAGAAACGCTCTTAGATTTTAAAATTTTAGTAACGCTATTTCAGTGTTTGAATGCGATTTCTTAATGACCTCAAAATCCTACTAGCAGTACGTAACATATTATAGTTAATAGACAGTAATTGCAGAATGCTAAAGATTGTACAGAAACAACTGTTAACTAATTTTAAATGCTTCAGAATGGCACCCACTATTTGAGTAGTAGACAAAATGGCATGCTAGACCCTGTAAGCGCTCTGGCAAACAATCTAAGACGTTTTGGATATCATTTCGATAGTAGAAACGCTTTTAGATTTTTTAAATTTTAGTAACGGTATTTCGGTGTTTGAATGCGATTTCTTAATCACCTCAAAATGCTACTAGCAGTACGTAACATATTATAATTAATAGACAGTAATTGCAGAATGCTAAAGATTGTACAGAAACAACTGTTAACTAATTTTAAATGCTTCAGAATGGCACCCACTATTTGAGTAGTAGACAAAATGGCATGCTAGACCCTGTAAGCGCTCTGGCAAACAATCTAAGACGTTTTGGATATCATTTCGATAGTAGAAACGCTTTTAGATTTTTTAAATTTTAGTAACGGTATTTCGGTGTTTGAATGCGATTTCTTAATCACCTCAAAATGCTACTAGCAGTACGTAACATATTATAATTAATAGACAGTAATTGCAGAATGCTAAAGATTGTACAGAAACAACTGTCAACTAATTTTAAATGCTTCAGAATGGCACCCACTATTTGAGTAGTAGACAAAATGGCATGCTAGACCCTGTAAGCGCTCTGGCAAACAATCTAAGACGTTTTGGATATCATTTCGATAGTAGAAACGCTTTTAGATTTTTTAAATTTTAGTAACGGTATTTCGGTGTTTGAATGCGATTTCTTAATCACCTCAAAATGCTACTAGAAGTACGTAACATATTATAATTAATAGACAGTAATTGCAGAATGCTAAAGATTGTACAGAAACAATTGTTAACTAATTTTAAATGCTTCAGAATGGCACCCACTATTTGAGTAGTAGACAAAATGGCATGCTAGACCCTGTAAGCGCTCTGGCAAACAATCTAAGACGTTTTGGATATCATTTCGATAGTAGAAACGCTTTTAGATTTTTTAAATTTTAGTAACGGTATTTCGGTGTTTGAATGCGATTTCTTAATCACCTCAAAATGCTACTAGCAGTACGTAACATATTATAATTAATAGACAGTAATTGCAGAATGCTAAAGATTGTACAGAAACAACTGTTAACTAATTTTAAATGCTTCAGAATGGCACCCACTATTTGAGTAGTAGACAAAATGGCATGCTAGACCCTGTAAGCGCTCTGGCAAACAATCTAAGACGTTTTGGATATCATTTCGATAGTAGAAACGCTTTTAGATTTTTTAAATTTTAGTAACGGTATTTCGGTGTTTGAACGCGATTTCTTAATCACCTCAAAATGCTACTAGCAGTACGTAACATATTATAATTAATAGACAGTAATTGCAGAATGCTAAAGATTGTACAGAAACAACTGTTAACTAATTTTAAATGCTTCTTAATGGCACCCACTATTTGAGTAGTAGAAAAAATGGCATGCTAGACCCTGTAAGCGCTCTGGCAAACAATCTAAGACGTTTTGGATATCATTTCGATAGTAGAAACGCTTTTAGATTTTTTAAATTTTAGTAACGGTATTTCGGTGTTTGAATGCGATTTCTTAATCACCTCAAAATGCTACTAGCAGTACGTAACATATTATAATTAATAGACAGTAATTGCAGAATGCTAAAGATTGTACAGAAACAACTGTTAACTAATTTTAAATGCTTCAGAATGGCACCCACTATTTGAGTAGTAGACAAAATGGCATGCTAGACCCTGTAAGCGCTCTGGCAAACAATCTAAGACGTTTTGGATATCATTTCGATAGTAGAAACGCTTTTAGATTTTTTAAATTTTAGTAACGGTATTTCGGTGTTTGAATGCGATTTCTTAATCACCTCAAAATGCTACTAGCAGTACGTAACATATTATAATTAATAGACAGTAATTGCAGAATGCTAAAGATTGTACAGAAACAACTGTTAACTAATTTTAAATGCTTCAGAATGGCACCCACTATTTGAGTAGTAGACAAAATGGCATGCTAGACCCTGTAAGCGCTCTGGCAAACAATCTAAGACGTTTTGGATATCATTTCGATAGTAGAAACGCTTTTAGATTTTTTAAATTTTAGTAACGGTATTTCGGTGTTTGAATGCGATTTCTTAATCACCTCAAAATGCTACTAGCAGTACGTAACATATTATAATTAATAGACAGTAATTGCAGAATGCTAAAGATTGTACAGAAACAACTGTTAACTAATTTTAAATGCTTCAGAATGGCACCCACTATTTGAGTAGTAGACAAAATGGCATGCTAGACCCTGTAAGCGCTCTGGCAAACAATCTAAGACGTTTTGGATATCATTTCGATAGTAGAAACGCTTTTAGATTTTTTAAATTTTAGTAACGGTATTTTGGTGTTTGAATGCGATTTCGTAATCACCTCAAAATGCTACTAGCAGTACGTAACATATTATAATTAATAGACAGTAATTGCAGAATGCTAAAGATTGTACAGAAACAATTGTTAACTAATTTTAAATGCTTCAGAATGGCACCCACTATTTGAGTAGTAGACAAAATGACATGCTAGACCCTGTAAACGCTCTGGCAAACAATCTAAGACGTTTTGGATATCATTTCGATAGTAGAAACGCTTTTAGATTTTTTAAATTTTAGTAACGGTATTTCGGTGTTTGAATGCGATTTCTTAATCACCTCAAAATGCTACTAGCAGTACGTAACATATTATAATTAATAGACAGTAATTGCAGAATGCTAAAGATTGTACAGAAACAACTGTTAACTAATTTTAAATGCTTCAGAATGGCACCCACTATTTGAGTAGTAGACAAAATGGCATGCTAGACCCTGTAAGCGCTCTGGCAAACAATCTAAGACGTTTTGGATATCATTTCGATAGTAGAAACGCTTTTAGATTTTTTAAATTTTAGTAACGGTATTTCGGTGTTTGAATGCGATTTCTTAATCACCTCAAAATGCTACTAGCAGTACGTAACATATTATAATTAATAGACAGTAATTGCAGAATGCTAAAGATTGTACAGAAACAACTGTTAACTAATTTTAAATGTTTCAGAATGGCACCTACTATTTGAGTAGTAGCCAAAATGGCATGCTAGACCCTGTAAGCGCTCTGGAAAACAATCTAAGACGTTTTGGATATCATTTCGATAGTAGAAACGCTTTTAGATTTTTTAAATTTTAGTAACGGTATTTCGGTGTTTGAATGCGATTTCTTAATCACGTCAAAATGCTACTAGCAGTACGTAACATATTATAATTAATAGACTGTAATTGCAGAATGCTAAAGATTGTACAGAAACAACTGTTAACTAATTTTAAATGCATCAGAATGGCACCTATTATTTTAGAAGTAGACAAAATGTAATGCTAGTGCCTGTAAATGCTTTGGCGGACTATCTGAGACATTTTGGAATTTATTTCGATAGTAGAAACGCTCTTAGATTTTAAAATTTTAGTAACGCTATTTCGGTGTTTGAATGCGATTTCTTAATTACCTCAAAATCCTACTAGCAGTACGTAACATATTATAGTTAATAGACAGTAATTGCAGAATGCTAAAGATTGTACAGAAACAACTGTTAACTAATTTTAAATGCTTCAGAATGGCACCCACTATTTGAGTAGTAGACAAAATGGCATGCTAGACCCTGTAAGCGCTCTGGCAAACAATCTAAGACGTTTTGGATATCATTTCGATAGTAGAAACGCTTTTAGATTTTTTAAATTTTAGTAACGGTATTTCGGTGTTTGAATGCGATTTCTTAATCACCTCAAAATGCTACTAGCAGTACGTAACATATTATAATTAATAGACAGTAATTGCAGAATGCTAAAGATTGTACAGAAACAACTGTTAACTAATTTTAAATGCTTCAGAATGGCACCCACTATTTGAGTAGTAGACAAAATGGCATGCTAGACCCTGTAAGCGCTCTGGCAAACAATCTAAGACGTTTTGGATATCATTTCGATAGTAGAAACGCTTTTAGATTTTTGAAATTTTAGTAACGGTATTTCGGTGTTTGAACGCGATTTCTTAATCACCTCAAAATGCTACTAGCAGTACGTAACATATTATAATTAATAGACAGTAATTGCAGAATGCTAAAGATTGTACAGAAACAACTGTTAACTAATTTTAAATGCTTCTTAATGGCACCCACTATTTGAGTAGTAGAAAAAATGGCATGCTAGACCCTGTAAGCGCTCTGGCAAACAATCTAAGACGTTTTGGATATCATTTCGATAGTAGAAACGCTTTTAGATTTTTTAAATTTTAGTAACGGTATTTCGGTGTTTGAATGCGATTTCTTAATCACCTCAAAATGCTACTAGCAGTACGTAACATATTATAATTAATAGACAGTAATTGCAGAATGCTAAAGATTGTACAGAAACAACTGTTAACTAATTTTAAATGCTTCAGAATGGCACCCACTATTTGAGTAGTAGACAAAATGGCATGCTAGACCCTGTAAGCGCTCTGGCAAACAATCTATGACGTTTTGGATATCATTTCGATAGTAGAAACGCTTTTAGATTTTTTAAATTTTAGTAACGGTATTTCGGTGTTTGAATGCGATTTCTTAATCACCTCAAAATGCTACTAGCAGTACGTAACATATTATAATTAATAGACAGTAATTGCAGAATGCTAAAGATTGTACAGAAACAACTGTTAACTAATTTTAAATGCTTCAGAATGGCACCCACTATTTGAGTAGTAGACAAAATGGCATGCTAGACCCTGTAAGCGCTCTGGCAAACAATCTAAGACGTTTTGGATATCATTTCGATAGTAGAAACGCTTTTAGATTTTTTAAATTTTAGTAACGGTATTTCGGTGTTTGAATGCGATTTCTTAATCACCTCAAAATGCTACTAGCAGTACGTAACATATTATAATTAATAGACAGTAATTGCAGAATGCTAAAGATTGTACAGAAACAACTGTTAACTAATTTTAAATGCTTCAGAATGGCACCCACTATTTGAGTAGTAGACAAAATGGCATGCTAGACCCTGTAGGCGCTCTGGCAAACAATCTAAGACGTTTTGGATATCATTTCGATAGTAGAAACGCTTTTAGATTTTTTAAATTTTAGTAACGGTATTTTGGTGTTTGAATGCGATTGCGTAATCACCTCAAAATGCTACTAGCAGTACGTAACATATTATAATTAATAGACAGTAATTGCAGAATGCTAAAGATTGTACAGAAACAATTGTTAACTAATTTTAAATGCTTCAGAATGGCACCCACTATTTGAGTAGTAGACAAAATGACATGCTAGACCCTGTAAACGCTCTGGCAAACAATCTAAGACGTTTTGGATATCATTTCGATAGTAGAAACGCTTTTAGATTTTTTAAATTTTAGTAACGGTATTTCGGTGTTTGAATGCGATTTCTTAATCACCTCAAAATGCTACTAGCAGTACGTAACATATTATAATTAATAGACAGTAATTGCAGAATGCTAAAGATTGTACAGAAACAACTGTTAACTAATTTTAAATGCTTCAGAATGGCACCCACTATTTGAGTAGTAGACAAAATGGCATGCTAGACCCTGTAAGCGCTCTGGCAAACAATCTAAGACGTTTTGGATATCATTTCGATAGTAGAAACGCTTTTAGATTTTTTAAATTTTAGTAACGGTATTTCGGTGTTTGAATGCGATTTCTTAATCACCTCAAAATGCTACTAGCAGTACGTAACATATTATAATTAATAGACAGTAATTGCAGAATGCTAAAGATTGTACAGAAACAACTGTTAACTAATTTTAAATGTTTCAGAATGGCACCTACTATTTGAGTAGTAGCCAAAATGGCATGCTAGACCCTGTAAGCGCTCTGGCAAACAATCTAAGACGTTTTGGATATCATTTCGATAGTAGAAACGCTTTTAGATTTTTTAAATTTTAGTAACGGTATTTCGGTGTTTGAATGCGATTTCTTAATCACGTCAAAATGCTACTAGCAGTACGTAACATATTATAATTAATAGACTGTAATTGCAGAATGCTAAAGATTGTACAGAAACAACTGTTAACTAATTTTAAATGCATCAGAATGGCACCTATTATTTTAGAAGTAGACAAAATGTAATGCTAGTGCCTGTAAATGCTTTGGCGGACTATCTGAGACATTTTGGAATTTATTTCGATAGTAGAAACGCTCTTAGATTTTAAAATTTTAGTAACGCTATTTCGGTGTTTGAATGCGATTTCTTAATGACCTCAAAATCCTACTAGCAGTACGTAACATATTATAGTTAATAGACAGTAATTGCAGAATGCTAAAGATTGTACAGAAACAACTGTTAACTAATTTTAAATGCTTCAGAATGGCACCCACTATTTGAGTAGTAGACAAAATGGCATGCTAGACCCTGTAAACGCTCTGGCAAACAATCTAAGACGTTTTGGATATCATTTCGATAGTAGAAACGCTTTTAGATTTTTTAAATTTTAGTAACGGTATTTCGGTGTTTGAATGCGATTTCTTAATCACCTCAAAATGCTACTAGCAGTACGTAACATATTATAATTAATAGACAGTAATTGCAGAATGCTAAAGATTGTACAGAAACAACTGTTAACTAATTTTAAATGCATCAGAATGGCACCTACTATTTTAGAAGTAGACAAAATGTAATGCTAGAGCCTGTAAATGCTTTGGCGGACTATCTGAGACATTTTGGAATTTATTTCGATAGTAGAAACGCTCTTAGATTTTTAAATTTTAGTAACGCTATTTCGGTGTTTGAATGCGATTTCTTAATGACCTCAAAATCCTACTAGCAGTACGTAACATATTATAATTAATAGACAGTAATTGCAGAATGCTAAAGATTGTACAGAAACAATTGTTAACTAATTTTAAATGCTTCAGAATGGCACCCACTATTTGAGTAGTAGACAAAATGACATGCTAGACCCTGTAAACGCTCTGGCAAACAATCTAAGACGTTTTGGATATCATTTCGATAGTAGAAACGCTTTTAGATTTTTTAAATTTTAGTAACGGTATTTCGGTGTTTGAATGCGATTTCTTAATCACCTCAAAATGCTACTAGCAGTACGTAACATATTATAATTAATAGACAGTAATTTCAGAATGCTAAAGATTGTACAGAAACAACTGTTAACTAATTTTAAATGCATCAAAATGGCACCTACTATTTTAGAAGTAGACAAAATGTAATGCTAGAGCCTGTAAATGCTTTGGCGGACTATCTGAGACATTTTGGAATTTATTTCGATAGTAGAAACGCTCTTAGATTTTTTAATTTTAGTAACGCTATTTCGGTGTTTGAATGCGATTTCTTAATGACATCAAAATGCTACTAGCAGTACGTAACATATTATAATTAATAGACAGTAATTGCAGAATGCTAAAGATTGTACAGAAACAACTGTAAACTAATTTTAAATGCATCAGAATGGCACCTACTATTTAAGAAGTAGACAAAATGGCATACTAGAGCCTGTAAACGCTCTGGCGGACTATCTGAGACGTTTTGGAATTTATTTCGATAGTAGAAACGCTTTTAGATTTTTTAAATTTTAGTAACGGTATTTTGGTGTTTGAATGCGATTTCGTAATCACCTCAAAATGCTACTAGCAGTACGTAACATATTATAATTAATAGACAGTAATTGCAGAATGCTAAAGATTGTACAGAAACAATTGTTAACTAATTTTAAATGCTTCAGAATGGCACCCACTATTTGAGTAGTAGACAAAATGACATGCTAGACCCTGTAAACGCTCTGGCAAACAATCTAAGACGTTTTGGATATCATTTCGATAGTAGAAACGCTTTTAGATTTTTTAAATTTTAGTAACGGTATTTCGGTGTTTGAATGCGATTTCTTAATCACCTCAAAATGCTACTAGCAGTACGTAACATATTATAATTAATAGACAGTAATTGCAGAATGCTAAAGATTGTACAGAAACAACTGTTAACTAATTTTAAATGCTTCAGAATGGCACCCACTATTTGAGTAGTAGACAAAATGGCATGCTAGACCCTGTAAGCGCTCTGGCAAACAATCTAAGACGTTTTGGATATCATTTCGATAGTAGAAACGCTTTTAGATTTTTTAAATTTTAGTAACGGTATTTCGGTGTTTGAATGCGATTTCTTAATCACCTCAAAATGCTACTAGCAGTACGTAACATATTATAATTAATAGACAGTAATTGCAGAATGCTAAAGATTGTACAGAAACAACTGTTAACTAATTTTAAATGTTTCAGAATGGCACCTACTATTTGAGTAGTAGCCAAAATGGCATGCTAGACCCTGTAAGCGCTCTGGAAAACAATCTAAGACGTTTTGGATATCATTTCGATAGTAGAAACGCTTTTAGATTTTTTAAATTTTAGTAACGGTATTTCGGTGTTTGAATGCGATTTCTTAATCACGTCAAAATGCTACTAGCAGTACGTAACATATTATAATTAATAGACTGTAATTGCAGAATGCTAAAGATTGTACAGAAACAACTGTTAACTAATTTTAAATGCATCAGAATGGCACCTATTATTTTAGAAGTAGACAAAATGTAATGCTAGTGCCTGTAAATGCTTTGGCGGACTATCTGAGACATTTTGGAATTTATTTCGATAGTAGAAACGCTCTTAGATTTTAAAATTTTAGTAACGCTATTTCGGTGTTTGAATGCGATTTCTTAATGACCTCAAAATCCTACTAGCAGTACGTAACATATTATAGTTAATAGACAGTAATTGCAGAATGCTAAAGATTGTACAGAAACAACTGTTAACTAATTTTAAATGCTTCAGAATGGCACCCACTATTTGAGTAGTAGACAAAATGGCATGCTAGACCCTGTAAGCGCTCTGGCAAACAATCTAAGACGTTTTGGATATCATTTCGATAGTAGAAACGCTTTTAGATTTTTTAAATTTTAGTAACGGTATTTCGGTGTTTGAATGCGATTTCTTAATCACCTCAAAATGCTACTAGCAGTACGTAACATATTATAATTAATAGACAGTAATTGCAGAATGCTAAAGATTGTACAGAAACAACTGTTAACTAATTTTAAATGCTTCAGAATGGCACCCACTATTTGAGTAGTAGACAAAATGGCATGCTAGACCCTGTAAGCGCTCTGGCAAACAATCTAAGACGTTTTGGATATCATTTCGATAGTAGAAACGCTTTTAGATTTTTGAAATTTTAGTAACGGTATTTCGGTGTTTGAACGCGATTTCTTAATCACCTCAAAATGCTACTAGCAGTACGTAACATATTATAATTAATAGACAGTAATTGCAGAATGCTAAAGATTGTACAGAAACAACTGTTAACTAATTTTAAATGCTTCTTAATGGCACCCACTATTTGAGTAGTAGAAAAAATGGCATGCTAGACCCTGTAAGCGCTCTGGCAAACAATCTAAGACGTTTTGGATATCATTTCGATAGTAGAAACGCTTTTAGATTTTTTAAATTTTAGTAACGGTATTTCGGTGTTTGAATGCGATTTCTTAATCACCTCAAAATGCTACTAGCAGTACGTAACATATTATAATTAATAGACAGTAATTGCAGAATGCTAAAGATTGTACAGAAACAACTGTTAACTAATTTTAAATGCTTCAGAATGGCACCCACTATTTGAGTAGTAGACAAAATGGCATGCTAGACCCTGTAAGCGCTCTGGCAAACAATCTATGACGTTTTGGATATCATTTCGATAGTAGAAACGCTTTTAGATTTTTTAAATTTTAGTAACGGTATTTCGGTGTTTGAATGCGATTTCTTAATCACCTCAAAATGCTACTAGCAGTACGTAACATATTATAATTAATAGACAGTAATTGCAGAATGCTAAAGATTGTACAGAAACAACTGTTAACTAATTTTAAATGCTTCAGAATGGCACCCACTATTTGAGTAGTAGACAAAATGGCATGCTAGACCCTGTAAGCGCTCTGGCAAACAATCTAAGACGTTTTGGATATCATTTCGATAGTAGAAACGCTTTTAGATTTTTTAAATTTTAGTAACGGTATTTCGGTGTTTGAATGCGATTTCTTAATCACCTCAAAATGCTACTAGCAGTACGTAACATATTATAATTAATAGACAGTAATTGCAGAATGCTAAAGATTGTACAGAAACAACTGTTAACTAATTTTAAATGCTTCAGAATGGCACCCACTATTTGAGTAGTAGACAAAATGGCATGCTAGACCCTGTAAGCGCTCTGGCAAACAATCTAAGACGTTTTGGATATCATTTCGATAGTAGAAACGCTTTTAGATTTTTTAAATTTTAGTAACGGTATTTTGGTGTTTGAATGCGATTGCGTAATCACCTCAAAATGCTACTAGCAGTACGTAACATATTATAATTAATAGACAGTAATTGCAGAATGCTAAAGATTGTACAGAAACAATTGTTAACTAATTTTAAATGCTTCAGAATGGCACCCACTATTTGAGTAGTAGACAAAATGACATGCTAGACCCTGTAAACGCTCTGGCAAACAATCTAAGACGTTTTGGATATCATTTCGATAGTAGAAACGCTTTTAGATTTTTTAAATTTTAGTAACGGTATTTCGGTGTTTGAATGCGATTTCTTAATCACCTCAAAATGCTACTAGCAGTACGTAACATATTATAATTAATAGACAGTAATTGCAGAATGCTAAAGATTGTACAGAAACAACTGTTAACTAATTTTAAATGCTTCAGAATGGCACCCACTATTTGAGTAGTAGACAAAATGGCATGCTAGACCCTGTAAGCGCTCTGGCAAACAATCTAAGACGTTTTGGATATCATTTCGATAGTAGAAACGCTTTTAGATTTTTTAAATTTTAGTAACGGTATTTCGGTGTTTGAATGCGATTTCTTAATCACCTCAAAATGCTACTAGCAGTACGTAACATATTATAATTAATAGACAGTAATTGCAGAATGCTAAAGATTGTACAGAAACAACTGTTAACTAATTTTAAATGTTTCAGAATGGCACCTACTATTTGAGTAGTAGCCAAAATGGCATGCTAGACCCTGTAAGCGCTCTGGCAAACAATCTAAGACGTTTTGGATATCATTTCGATAGTAGAAACGCTTTTAGATTTTTTAAATTTTAGTAACGGTATTTCGGTGTTTGAATGCGATTTCTTAATCACGTCAAAATGCTACTAGCAGTACGTAACATATTATAATTAATAGACTGTAATTGCAGAATGCTAAAGATTGTACAGAAACAACTGTTAACTAATTTTAAATGCATCAGAATGGCACCTATTATTTTAGAAGTAGACAAAATGTAATGCTAGTGCCTGTAAATGCTTTGGCGGACTATCTGAGACATTTTGGAATTTATTTCGATAGTAGAAACGCTCTTAGATTTTAAAATTTTAGTAACGCTATTTCGGTGTTTGAATGCGATTTCTTAATGACCTCAAAATCCTACTAGCAGTACGTAACATATTATAGTTAATAGACAGTAATTGCAGAATGCTAAAGATTGTACAGAAACAACTGTTAACTAATTTTAAATGCTTCAGAATGGCACCCACTATTTGAGTAGTAGACAAAATGGCATGCTAGACCCTGTAAACGCTCTGGCAAACAATCTAAGACGTTTTGGATATCATTTCGATAGTAGAAACGCTTTTAGATTTTTTAAATTTTAGTAACGGTATTTCGGTGTTTGAATGCGATTTCTTAATCACCTCAAAATGCTACTAGCAGTACGTAACATATTATAATTAATAGACAGTAATTGCAGAATGCTAAAGATTGTACAGAAACAACTGTTAACTAATTTTAAATGCATCAGAATGGCACCTACTATTTTAGAAGTAGACAAAATGTAATGCTAGAGCCTGTAAATGCTTTGGCGGACTATCTGAGACATTTTGGAATTTATTTCGATAGTAGAAACGCTCTTAGATTTTTAAATTTTAGTAACGCTATTTCGGTGTTTGAATGCGATTTCTTAATGACCTCAAAATCCTACTAGCAGTACGTAACATATTATAATTAATAGACAGTAATTGCAGAATGCTAAAGATTGTACAGAAACAATTGTTAACTAATTTTAAATGCTTCAGAATGGCACCCACTATTTGAGTAGTAGACAAAATGACATGCTAGACCCTGTAAACGCTCTGGCAAACAATCTAAGACGTTTTGGATATCATTTCGATAGTAGAAACGCTTTTAGATTTTTTAAATTTTAGTAACGGTATTTCGGTGTTTGAATGCGATTTCTTAATCACCTCAAAATGCTACTAGCAGTACGTAACATATTATAATTAATAGACAGTAATTTCAGAATGCTAAAGATTGTACAGAAACAACTGTTAACTAATTTTAAATGCATCAAAATGGCACCTACTATTTTAGAAGTAGACAAAATGTAATGCTAGAGCCTGTAAATGCTTTGGCGGACTATCTGAGACATTTTGGAATTTATTTCGATAGTAGAAACGCTCTTAGATTTTTTAATTTTAGTAACGCTATTTCGGTGTTTGAATGCGATTTCTTAATGACATCAAAATGCTACTAGCAGTACGTAACATATTATAATTAATAGACAGTAATTGCAGAATGCTAAAGATTGTACAGAAACAACTGTAAACTAATTTTAAATGCATCAGAATGGCACCTACTATTTAAGAAGTAGACAAAATGGCATACTAGAGCCTGTAAACGCTCTGGCGGACTATCTGAGACGTTTTGGAATTTATTTCGATAGTAGAAACGCTCTTAGATTTTTAAATTTTAGTAACGCTATTTCGGTGTTTGAATGCGATTTCTTAATGACCTCAAAATCCTACTAGCAGTACGTAACATATTATAATTAATAGACAGTAATTGCAGAATGCTAAAGATTGTACAGAAACAACTGTTAACTAATTTTAAATGCTTCAGAATGGCACCCACTATTTGAGTAGTAGACAAAATGGCATGCTAGACCTTGTAAACGCTCTGGCAAACAATCTAAGACGTTTTGGATATCATTTCGATAGTAGAAACGCTTTTAGATTTTTTAAATTTTAGTAACGGTATTTCGGTGTTTGAATGCGATTTCTTAATGACCTCAAAATCCTACTAGCAGTACGTAACATATTATAATTAATAGACAGTAATTGCAGAATGCTAACGATTGTACAGAAACAACTGTTAACTAATTTTAAATGCTTCAGAATGGCACCCACTATTTGAGTAGTAGACAAAATGGCATGCTAGACCTTGTAAACGCTCTGGCAAACAATCTAAGACGTTTTGGATATCATTTCGATAGTAGAAACGCTTTTAGATTTTTTAAATTTTAGTAACGGTATTTCGGTGTTTGAATGCGATTTCTTAATGACCTCAAAATCCTACTAGCAGTACGTAACATATTATAATTAATAGACAGTAATTGCAGAATGCTAAAGATTGTACAGAAACAACTGTTAACTAATTTTAAATGCTTCAGAATGGCACCCACTATTTGAGTAGTAGACAAAATGGCATTCTAGACCCTGTAAACGCTCTGGCAAACAATCTAAGACGTTTTGGATATCATTTCGATAGTAGAAACGCTTTTAGATTTTTAAAATTTTAGTAACGGTATTTCGGTGTTTGAATGCGATTTCTTAATGACCTCAAAATCCTACTAGCAGTACGTAACATATTATAATTAATAGACAGTAATTGCAGAATGCTAAAGATTGTACAGAAACAATTGTTAACTAATTTTAAATGCTTCAGAATGGCACCCACTATTTGCGTAGTAGACAAAATGGCATGCTAGACCCTGTAAACGCTCTGGCAAACAATCTAAGACGTTTTGGATATCATTTCGATAGTAGAAACGCTTTTAGATTTTTTAAATTTTAGTAACGGTATTTCGGTGTTTGAATGCGATTTCTTAATCACCTCAAAATGCTACTAGCAGTACGTAACATATTATAATTAATAGACAGTAATTGCAGAATGCTAAAGATTGTACAGAAACAACTGTTAACTAATTTTAAATGCATCAGAATGGCACCTACTATTTTAGAAGTAGACAAAATGTAATGCTAGAGCCTGTAAATGCTTTGGCGGACTATCTGAGACATTTTGGAATTTATTTCGATAGTAGAAACGCTCTTAGATTTTTAAATTTTAGTAACGCTATTTCGGTGTTTGAATGCGATTTCTTAATGACCTCAAAATCCTACTAGCAGTACGTAACATATTATAGTTAATAGACAGTAATTGCAGAATGCTAAAGATTGTACAGAAACAACTGTTAACTAATTTTAAATGCTTCAGAATGGCACCCACTATTTGAGTAGTAGACAAAATGGCATGCTAGACCCTGTAAACGCTCTGGCAAACAATCTAAGACGTTTTGGATATCATTTCGATAGTAGAAACGCTTTTAGATTTTTTAAATTTTAGTAACGGTATTTCGGTGTTTGAATGCGATTTCTTAATGACCTCAAAATCCTACTAGCAGTACGTAAAATATTATAATTAATAGACAGTAATTGCAGAATGCTAAAGATTGTACAGAAACAACTGTTAACTAATTTTAAATGCTTCAGAATGGCACCCACTATTTGAGTAGTAGACAAAATGGCATGCTAGACCCTGTAAACGCTCTGGCAAACAATCTAAGACGTTTTGGATATCATTTCGATAGTAGAAACGCTTTTAGATTTTTTAAATTTTAGTAACGGTATTTCGGTGTTTGAATGCGATTTCTTAATGACCTCAAAATCCTACTAGCAGTACGTAACATATTATAATTAATAGACAGTAATTGCAGAATGCTAAAGATTGTACATAAACAATTGTTAACTAATTTTAAATGCTTCAGAATGGCACCCACTATTTGCGTAGTAGACAAAATGGCATGCTAGACCCTGTAAACGCTCTGGCAAACAATCTAAGACGTTTTGGATATCATTTCGATAGTAGAAACGCTTTTAGATTTTTTAAATTTTAGTAACGGTATTTCGGTGTTTGAATGCGATTTCTTAATCACCTCAAAATGCTACTAGCAGTACGTAACATATTATAATTAATAGACAGTAATTGCAGAATGCTAAAGATTGTACAGAAACAACTGTTAACTAATTTTAAATGCATCAGAATGGCACCTACTATTTTAGAAGTAGACAAAATGTAATGCTAGAGCCTGTAAATGCTTTGGCGGACTATCTGAGATATTTTGGAATTTATTTCGATAGTAGAAACGCTCTTAGATTTTTAAATTTTAGTAACGCTATTTCGGTGTTTGAATGCGATTTCTTAATGACCTCAAAATCCTACTAGCAGTACGTAACATATATAATTAATAGACAGTAATTGCAGAATGCTAAAGATTGTACAGAAACAATTGTTAACTAATTTTAAATGCTTCAGAATGGCACCCACTATTTGAGTAGTAGACAAAATGGCATGCTAGACCCTGTAAACGCTCTGGCAAACAATCTAAGACGTTTTGGATATCATTTCGATAGTAGAAACGCTTTTAGATTCTTTAAATTTTAGTAACGGTATTTCGGTGTTTGAATGCGATTTCTTAATGACCTCAAAATCCTACTAGCAGTACGTAACATATTATAATTAATAGACAGTAATTGCAGAATGCTAAAGATTGTACAGAAACAACTGTTAACTAATTTTAAATGCATCAGAATGGCACCTACTATTTTAGAAGTAGACAAAATGTAATGCTAGAGCCTGTAAATGCTTTGGCGGACTATCTGAGATATTTTGGAATTTATTTCGATAGTAGAAACGCTCTTAGATTTTTAAATTTTAGTAACGCTATTTCGGTGTTTGAATGCGATTTCTTAATGACCTCAAAATCCTACTAGCAGTACGTAACATATTATAATTAATAGACAGTAATTGCAGAATGCTAAAGATTGTACAGAAACAATTGTTAACTAATTTTAAATGCTTCAGAATGGCACCCACTATTTGAGTAGTAGACAAACTGGCATGCTAGACCCTGTAAACGCTCTGGCAAACAATCTAAGACGTTTTGGATATCATTTCGATAGTAGAAACGCTTTTAGATTTTTTAAATTTTAGTAACGTTATTTCGGTGTTTGAATGCGATTTCTTAATGACCTCAAAATCCTACTAGCAGTACGTAACATATGATAATTAATAGACAGTAATTGCAGAATGCTAAAGATTGTACAGAAACAATTGTTAACTAATTTTAAATGCTTCAGAATGGCACCCACTATTTTGGTAGTAGACAAAATGGCATGCTAGACCCTGTAAACGCTCTGGCAAACAATCTAAGACGTTTTGGATATCATTTCGATAGTAGAAACGCTTTTAGATTTTTTCAATTTTAGTAACGGTATTTCGGTGTTTGAATGCGATTTCTTAATCACCTCAAAATGCTACTAGCAGTACGTAACATATTATAATTAATAGACAGTAATTGCAGAATGCTAAAGATTGTACAGAAACAACTGTTAACTAATTTTAAATGCATCAGAATGGCACCTACTATTTTAGAAGTAGACAAAATGTAATGCTAGAGCCTGTAAATGCTTTGGCGGACTATCTGAGATATTTTGGTATTTATTTCGATAGCAGAAACGCTCTTAGATTTTTAAATTTTAGTAACGCTATTTCGGTGTGTGAATGCGATTTCTTAATGACCTCATAATCCTACTAGCAGTACGTAACATATTATAATTAATAGACAGTAATTGCAGAATGCTAAAGATTGTACAGAAACAATTGTTAACTAATTTTAAATGCTTCAGAATGGCAAACACTATTTGCGTAGTAGACAAAATGGCATGCTAGACCCTGTAAACGCTCTGGCAAACAATCTAAGACGTTTTGGATATCATTTCGATAGTAGAAACGCTTTTAGATTTTTTAAATTTTAGTAACGGTATTTCGGTGTTTAAATGCGACTTCTTAATCACCTCAAAATGCTACTAGCAGTACGTAACATATTATAATTAATAGACAGTAATTGCAGAATGCTAAAGATTGTACAGAAACAATTGTTAACTAATTTTAAATGCTTCAGAATGGCACCCACTATTTGCGTAGTAGACAAAATGGCATGCTAGACCCTGTAAACGCTCTGGCAAACAATCTAAGACGTTTTGGATATCATTTCGATAGTAGAAACGCTTTTAGATTTTTTAAATTTTAGTAACGGTATTTCGGTGTTTAAATGCGATTTCTTAATGACATCAAAATGCTACTAGCAGTACGTAACATATTATAATTAATAGACAGTAATTGCAGAATGCTAAAGATTGTACAGAAACAACTGTTAACTAATTTTAAATTCATCAGAATGGCACCTACTATTTTAGAAGTAGACAAAATGTAATGCTAGAGCCTGTAAATGCTTTGGCGGACTATCTGAGACATTTTGGAATTGATTTCGATAGTAGAAACGCTCTTAGATTTTTAAATTTTAGTAACGCTATTTCGGTGTTTGAATGCGATTTCTTATTGACCTCAAAATCCTACTAGCAGTACGTAACATATTATAGTTAATAGACAGTAATTGCAGAATGCTACAGATTGTACAGAAACAACTGTTAACTAATTTTAAATGCTTCAGAATGGCACCCACTATTTGAGTAGTAGACAAAATGGCATGCTAGACCCTGTAAACGCTCTGGCAAACAATCTAAGACGTTTTGGATATCATTTCGATAGTAGAAAAGCTTTTAGATTCTTTAAATTTTAGTAACGGTATTTCGGTGTTTGAATGCGATTTCTTAATGACCTCAAAATCCTACTAGCAGTACGTAACATATTATAATTAATAGACAGTAATTGCAGAATGCTAAAGATTGTACAGAAACAATTGTTAACTAATTTTAAATGCTTCAGAATGGCACCCACTATTTGAGTAGTAGACAAAATGGCATGCTAGACCCTGTAAACGCTCTGGCAAACAATCTAAGACGTTTTGGATATCATTTCGATAGTAGAAACGCTTTTAGATTTTTTAAATTTTAGTAACGGTTATTCGGTGTTTGAATGCGATTTCTTAATGACATCAAAATGCTACTAGCAGTACGTAACATATTATAATTAATAGACAGTAATTGCAGAATGCTAAAGATTGTACAGAAACAACTGTAAACTAATTTTAAATGCATCAGAATGGCACCTACTATTTTAGAAGTAGACAAAATGGCATACTAGAGCCTGTAAACGCTCTTGCGGACTATCTGAGACGTTTTGGAATTTATTTCGATAGTAGAAACGCTCTTGGATTTTTAAATTTTAGTAACGCTATTTCGGTGTTTGAATGCGATTTCTTAATAACCTCAAAATCCTACTAGCAGTACGTAACATATTATAATTAATAGACAGTAATTGCAGAATGCTAAAGATTGTACAGAAACAATTGTTAACTAATTTTAAATGCTTCAGAATGGCAGCTACTATTTGAGTAGTAGACAAAATGGCATGCTAGACCCTGTAAACGCTCTGGCAAACAATCTAAGACGTTTTGGATATCATTTCGATAGTAGAAACGCTTTTAGATTTTTTAAATTTTAGTAACGGTATTTCGGTGTTTGAATGCGATTTCTTAATGACCTCAAAATCCTACTAGCAGTACGTAACATATTATAATTAATAGACAGTAATTGCAGAATGCTAAAGATTGTACAGAAACAGTTGTTAACTAATTTTAAATGCTTCAGAATGGCACCCACTATTTGAGTAGTAGACAAAATGGCATGCTAGACCCTGTAAACGCTCTGGCAAACAATCTAAGACGTTTTGGATATCATTTCGATAGTAGAAACGCTTTTAGATTTTTTAAATTTTAGTAACGGTATTTCGGTGTTTGAATGCGATTTCTTAATCACCTCAAAATGCTACTAGCAGTACGTAACATATTATAATTAATAGACAGTAATTGCAGAATGCTAAAGATTGTACAGAAACAACTGTTAACTAATTTTAAATGCTCCAGAATGGCACCCACTATTTGAGTAGTAGACAAAATGGCATGCTAGACCCTTTAAACGCTCTGGCAAACAATCTAAGACGTTTTGGATATCATTTCGATAGTAGAAACGCTTTTAGATTTTTTAAATTTTAGTAACGGTATTTCGGTGTTTGAATGCGATTTCTTAATGACCTCAAAATCCTACTAGCAGTACGTAACATATTATAGTTAATAGACAGTAATTGCAGTATGCTAAAGATTGTACAGAAACAACTGTTAACTAATTTTAAATGCTTCAGAATGGCACCCACTATTTGAGTAGTAGACAAAATGGCATGCTAGACCCTGTAAACGCTCTGGCAAACAATCTAAGACGTTTTGGATATCATTTCGATAGTAGAAACGCTTTTAGATTTTTTAAATTTTAGTAACGGTATTTCGGTGTTTGAATGCGATTTCTTAATGACCTCAAAATCCTACTAGCAGTACGTAACATATTATAGTTAATAGACAGTAATTGCAGTATGCTAAAGATTGTACAGAAACAACTGTTAACTAATTTTAAATGCTTCAGAATGGCACCCACTATTTGAGTAGTAGACAAAATGGCATGCTAGACCCTGTAAACGCTCTGGCAAACAATCTAAGACGTTTTGGATATCATTTCGATAGTAGAAACGCTTTTAGATTTTTTAAATTTTAGTAACGGTATTTCGGTGTTTGAATGCGATTTCTTAATGACCTCAAAATCCTACTAGCAGTACGTAACATATTATAATTAATAGACAGTAATTGCAGAATGCTAAAGATTGTACAGAAACAATTGTTAACTAATTTTAAATGCTTCAGAATGGCACCCACTATTTGAGTAGTAGACAAAATGGCATGCTAGACCCTGTAAACGCTCTGGCAAACAATCTAAGACGTTTTGGATATCATTTCGATAGTAGAAAAGCTTTTAGATTTTTTAAATTTTAGTAACGGTATTTCGGTGTTTGAATGCGTTTTCTTAATCACCTCAAAATGCTACTAGCAGTACGTAACATATTATAATTAATAGACAGTAATTGCAGAATGCTAAAGATTGTACAGAAACAACTGTTAACTAATTTTAAATGCTCCAGAATGGCACCCACTATTTGAGTAGTAGACAAAATGGCATGCTAGACCCTGTAAACGCTCTGGCAAACAATCTAAGACGTTTTGGATATCATTTCGATAGTAGAAACGCTTTTAGATTTTTTAAATTTTAGTAACGGTATTTCGGTGTTTGAATGCGATTTCTTAATCACCTCAAAATGCTACTAGCAGTACGTAACATATTATAATTAATAGACAGTAATTGCAGAATGCTAAAGATTGTACAGAAACAACTGTTAACTAATTTTAAATGCTCCAGAATGGCACCCACTATTTGAGTAGTAGACAAAATGGCATGCTAGACCCTGTAAACGCTCTGGCAAACAATCTAAGACGTTTTGGATATCATTTCGATAGTAGAAACGCTTTTAGATTTTTTAAATTTTAGTAACGGTATTTCGGTGTTTGAATGCGATTTCTTAATCACCTCAAAATGCTACTAGCAGTACGTAACATATTATAATTAATAGACAGTAATTGCAGAATGCTAAAGATTGTACAGAAACAACTGTTAACTAATTTTAAATGCTTCAGAATGGCACCCACTATTTGAGTAGTAGACAAAATGGCATGCTAGACCCTGTAAACGCTCTGGCAAACAATCTAAGACGTTTTGGATATCATTTCGATAGTAGAAACGCTTTTAGATTTTTTAAATTTTAGTAACGGTATTTCGGTGTTTGAATGCGATTTCTTAATGACCTCAAAATCCTACTAGCAGTACGTAACATATTATAATTAATAGACAGTAATTGCAGAATGCTAAAGATTGTACAGAAACAACTGTTAACTAATTTTAAATGCTCCAGAATGGCACCCACTATTTGAGTAGTAGACAAAATGGCATGCTAGACCCTGTAAACGCTCTGGCAAACAATCTAAGACGTTTTGGATATCATTTCGATAGTAGAAACGCTTTTAGATTTTTTAAATTTTAGTAACGGTATTTCGGTGTTTGAATGCGATTTCTTAATCACCTCAAAATGCTACTAGCAGTACGTAACATATTATAATTAATAGACAGTAATTGCAGAATGCTAAAGATTGTACAGAAACAATTGTTAACTAATTTTAAATGCTTCAGAATGGCACCCACTATTTGAGTAGTAGACAAAATGGCATGCTAGACCCTGTAAACGCTCTGGCAAACAATCTAAGACGTTTTGGATATCATTTCGATAGTAGAAACGCTTTTAGATTTTTTAAATTTTAGTAACGGTATTTCGGTGTTTGAATGCGATTTCTTAATCACCTCAAAATGCTACTAGCAGTACGTAACATATTATAATTAATAGACAGTAATTGCAGAATGCTAAAGATTGTACAGAAACAACTGTTAACTAATTTTAAATGCTCCAGAATGGCACCCACTATTTGAGTAGTAGACAAAATGGCATGCTAGACCCTGTAAACGCTCTGGCAAACAATCTAAGACGTTTTGGATATCATTTCGATAGTAGAAACGCTTTTAGATTTTTTAAATTTTAGTAACGGTATTTCGGTGTTTGAATGCGATTTCTTAATCACCTCAAAATGCTACTAGCAGTACGTAACATATTATAATTAATAGACAGTAATTGCAGAATGCTAAAGATTGTACAGAAACAATTGTTAACTAATTTTAAATGCTTCAGAATGGCACCCACTATTTGAGTAGTAGACAAAATGGCATGCTAGACCCTGTAAACGCTCTGGCAAACAATCTAAGACGTTTTGGATATCATTTCGATAGTAGAAACGCTTTTAGATTTTTTAAATTTTAGTAACGGTATTTCGGTGTTTGAATGCGATTTCTTAATGACCTCAAAATCCTACTAGCAGTACGTAACATATTATAATTAATAGACAGTAATTGCAGAATGCTAAAGATTGTACAGAAACAATTGTTAACTAATTTTAAATGCTTCAGAATGGCACCCACTATTTGAGTAGTAGACAAAATGGCATGCTAGACCCTGTAAACGCTCTGGCAAACAATCTAAGACGTTTTGGATATCATTTCGATAGTAGAAACGCTTTTAGATTTTTTAAATTTTAGTAACGGTATTTCGGTGTTTGAATGCGATTTCTTAATCACCTCAAAATGCTACTAGCAGTACGTAACATATTATAATTAATAGACAGTAATTGCAGAATGCTAAAGATTGTACAGAAACAACTGTTAACTAATTTTAAATGCTCCAGAATGGCACCCACTATTTGAGTAGTAGACAAAATGGCATGCTAGACCCTGTAAACGCTCTGGCAAACAATCTAAGACGTTTTGGATATCATTTCGATAGTAGAAACGCTTTTAAATTTTTTAAATTTTAGTAACGGTATTTCGGTGTTTGAATGCGATTTCTTAATCACCTCAAAATGCTACTAGCAGTACGTAACATATTATAATTAATAGACAGTAATTGCAGAATGCTAAAGATTGTACAGAAACAACTGTTAACTAATTTTAAATGCTTCAGAATGGCACCCACTATTTGAGTAGTAGACAAAATGGCATGCTAGACCCTGTAAACGCTCTGGCAAACAATCTAAGACGTTTTGGATATCATTTCGATAGTAGAAACGCTTTTAGATTTTTTAAATTTTAGTAACGGTATTTCGGTGTTTGAATGCGATTTCTTAATGACCTCAAAATCCTACTAGCAGTACGTAACATATTATAATTAATAGACAGTAATTGCAGAATGCTAAAGATTGTACAGAAACAATTGTTAACTAATTTTAAATGCTTCAGAATGGCACCCACTATTTGAGTAGTAGACAAAATGGCATGCTAGACCCTGTAAACGCTCTGGCAAACAATCTAAGACGTTTTGGATATCATTTCGATAGTAGAAACGCTTTTAGATTTTTTAAATTTTAGTAACGGTATTTCGGTGTTTGAATGCGATTTCTTAATCACCTCAAAATGCTACTAGCAGTACGTAACATATTATAATTAATAGACAGTAATTGCAGAATGCTAAAGATTGTACAGAAACAACTGTTAACTAATTTTAAATGCTCCAGAATGGCACCCACTATTTGAGTAGTAGACAAAATGGCATGCTAGACCCTGTAAACGCTCTGGCAAACAATCTAAGACGTTTTGGATATCATTTCGATAGTAGAAACGCTTTTAGATTTTTTAAATTTTAGTAACGGTATTTCGGTGTTTGAATGCGATTTCTTAATCACCTCAAAATGCTACTAGCAGTACGTAACATATTATAATTAATAGACAGTAATTGCAGAATGCTAAAGATTGTACAGAAACAACTGTTAACTAATTTTAAATGCTTCAGAATGGCACCCACTATTTGAGTAGTAGACAAAATGGCATGCTAGACCCTGTAAACGCTCTGGCAAACAATCTAAGACGTTTTGGATATCATTTCGATAGTAGAAACGCTTTTAGATTTTTTAAACTTTAGTAACGGTATTTCGGTGTTTGAATGCGATTTCTTAATCACCTCAAAATGCTACTAGCAGTACGTAACATATTATAATTAATAGACAGTAATTGCAGAATGCTAAAGATTGTACAGAAACAACTGTTAACTAATTTTAAATGCTCCAGAATGGCACCCACTATTTGAGTAGTAGACAAAATGGCATGCTAGACCCTGTAAACGCTCTGGCAAACAATCTAAGACGTTTTGGATATCATTTCGATAGTAGAAACGCTTTTAGATTTTTTAAATTTTAGTAACGGTATTTCGGTGTTTGAATGCGATTTCTTAATCACCTCAAAATGCTACTAGCAGTACGTAACATATTATAATTAATAGACAGTAATTGCAGAATGCTAAAGATTGTACAGAAACAACTGTTAACTAATTTTAAATGCTCCAGAATGTCACCCACTATTTGAGTAGTAGACAAAATGGCATGCTAGACCCTGTAAACGCTCTGGCAAACAATCTAAGACGTTTTGGATATCATTTCGATAGTAGAAACGCTTTTAGATTTTTTAAATTTTAGTAACGGTATTTCGGTGTTTGAATGCGATTTCTTAATCACCTCAAAATGCTACTAGCAGTACGTAACATATTATAATTAATAGACAGTAATTGCAGAATGCTAAAGATTGTACAGAAACAACTGTTGACTAATTTTAAATGCTCCAGAATGGCACCCACTATTTGAGTAGTAGACAAAATGGCATGCTAGACCCTGTAAACGCTCTGGCAAACAATCTAAGACGTTTTGGATATCATTTCGATAGTAGAAACGCTTTTAGATTTTTTAAATTTTAGTAACGGTATTTCGGTGTTTGAATGCGATTTCTTAATCACCTCAAAATGCTACTAGCAGTACGTAACATATTATAATTAATAGACAGTAATTGCAGAATGCTAAAGATTGTACAGAAACAACTGTTAACTAATTTTAAATGCTTCAGAATGGCACCCACTATTTGAGTAGTAGACAAAATGGCATGCTAGACCCTGTAAACGCTCTGGCAAACAATCTAAGACGTTTTGGATATCATTTCGATAGTAGAAACGCTTTTAGATTTTTTAAATTTTAGTAACGGTATTTCGGTGTTTGAATGCGATTTCTTAATGACCTCAAAATCCTACTAGCAGTACGTAACATATTATAATTAATAGACAGTAATTGCAGAATGCTAAAGATTGTACAGAAACAACTGTTAACTAATTTTAAATGCTCCAGAATGGCACCCACTATTTGAGTAGTAGACAAAATGGCATGCTAGACCCTGTAAACGCTCTGGCAAACAATCTAAGACGTTTTGGATATCATTTCGATAGTAGAAACGCTTTTAGATTTTTTAAATTTTAGTAACGGTATTTCGGTGTTTGAATGCGATTTCTTAATCACCTCAAAATGCTACTAGCAGTACGTAACATATTATAATTAATAGACAGTAATTGCAGAATGCTAAAGATTGTACAGAAACAACTGTTAACTAATTTTAAATGCATCAGAATGGCACCTACTATTTTAGAAGTAGACAAAATGGCATACTAGAGCCTGTAAACGCTCTGGCGGACTATCCGAGACGTTTTGGAATTTATTTCGATAGTAGAAACGCTCTTAGATTTTTAAATTTTAGTAACGATATTTCGGTGTTTGAATGCGATTTCTTAATGACCTCAAAATCCTACTAGCAGTACGTAACATATTATAATTAATAGACAGTAATTGCAGAATGCTAAAGATTGTACAGAAACAACTGTTAACTAATTTGAAATGCATCAGAATGGCACCTACTATTTTAGAAGTAGACAAAATGTAATGCTAGAGCCTGTAAATGCTTTGGCGGACTATCTGAGACATTTTGGAATTTATTTCGATAGTAGAAACGCTCTTAGATTTTTAAATTTTAGTAACGCTATTTCGGTGTTTGAATGCGATTTCTTAATGACCTCAAAATCCTACTAGCAGTACGTAACATATTATAGTTAATAGACAGTAATTTCAGAATGCTAAAGATTGTACAGAAACAACTGTTAACTAATTTTAAATGCTCCAGAATGGCACCCACTATTTGAGTAGTAGAAAAAATGGCATGCTAGACCCTGTAAACGCTCTGGCAAACAATCTAAGACGTTTTGGATATCATTTCGATAGTAGAAACGCTTTTAGATTTTTTAAATTTTAGTAACGGTATTTCGGTGTTTGAATGCGATTTCTTAATCACCTCAAAATGCTACTAGCAGTACGTAACATATTATAATTAATAGACAGTAATTGCAGAATGCTAAAGATTGTACAGAAACAATTGTTAACTAATTTTAAATGCTTCAGAATGGCACCCACTATTTGAGTAGTAGACAAAATGGCATGCTAGACCCTGTAAACGCTCTGGCAAACAATCTAAGACGTTTTGGATATCATTTCGATAGTAGAAACGCTTTTAGATTTTTTAAATTTTAGTAACGGTATTTCGGTGTTTGAATGCGATTTCTTAATGACCTCAAAATCCTACTAGCAGTACGTAACATATTATAATTAATAGACAGTAATTGCAGAATGCTAAAGATTGTACAGAAACAACTGTTAACTAATTTTAAATGCTCTAGAATGGCACCCACTATTTGAGTAGTAGACAAAATGGCATGCTAGACCATGTAAACGCTCTGGCAAACAATCTAAGACGTTTTGGATATCATTTCGATAGTAGAAACGCTTTTAGATTTTTTAAATTTTAGTAACGGTATTTCGGTGTTTGAATGCGATTTCTTAATGACCTCAAAATCCTACTAGCAGTACGTAACATATTATAATTAATAGACAGTAATTGCAGAATGCTAAAGATTGTACAGAAACAACTGTTAACTAATTTTAAATGCTCCAGAATGGCACCCACTATTTGAGTAGTAGAAAAAATGGCATGCTAGACCATGTAAACGCTCTGGCAAACAATCTAAGACGTTTTGGATATCATTTCGCTAGTAGAAA